>JAFMSR010000752.1:0-42350 GCA_022818135.1 Saxidomus purpurata | reverse complement strand
CCCAGAGTTTCCTATTACTGCGGCATTAAGCTCAATGGTTCTCCACGACTCTAAGTCATTGCGCAGTTGTTTTTTCAACCCGGCAATTCCATTATCATGGAATTGTTTTGTATGTTTTCACGTCAAGTTTGCTACTTTCAGGACAGTCTCTATGAAACCTGAAACAAAAGCTTTTAAATTTATCCATTGGATAATGTAGCAGTATACTAATTATGCGCTGAAAGTTAGTTTTAGCGCGAGCAAGTACAATGTGGTAAAGTTATACGTGAATAACTGTCCCGCGTTTTAATCATCAAACTGAGCTAAGCATAGTGTCTATTTATGACGTTTTGAGTAAATCAAGACTTAAGCTTACTATTACTAAAACTTTTTATATCACATAAAACGAATGTTAGAACTGTTCGACATAACATACCCAAAAGGCAATATTTTGGTGTCCAGGTAATAAAGATATAAGTTGATATAGAGTGATTATCTAGGTGTCAGTCATATTTCTAAAATTCTAAAAATTATATGACAAACGTAAAGCATAGCAACTTTTACTGGGAATGATATGTTTTTTCTCACTTAATTAATTACGTTATTGATATTTGCCAACAAATTTTATGTAAATTACGTTTATGAGTAATTGGTGATAAGCCATTTGACCAAGGTTATGTGTATACGATATCAGCAAAGTGATATAATATGTTAAGAGAGTAACTAGACCTATCACTAAATGTGATACATACTCCGAAAGACTGCTTTATAAACTGAGGAAGTACGTAGTAACAGAATACCTTCCAAAATAACTAAAATAGAGATATTGTTCTTGGCAATAACTCTGTAATTTGTCAAGATATAGTAATGGTTCTTAAACACTGCACTTCCTCTTATTGTGCTTGATAGTTGTATAAAGTTGTATTGAATTCCAACCAGTAGTTTTCAAGCAATGTAATGATCTGGACAAGGAAAAGTAACAAAGGGCAAAAACTCTGTAATACATCAAGAAAGAGTTATGGTTTCTATGCACTGCACTCTGTATACAGTTGTGCCAGTTGAAATGCATAAGCATAACACCTACCTTGGTTCTTGAAGATTCCCAATTGTTAAAGGCTCATTGCAGTCTACAAAATATAGTAAACAAACCCTTATCAGCAGCAATACTAAATTTTCTTTGGTCAAGATACAAACGGATAGTGTTACAAGAAACCTAGGTTTAATATCCATTGTCATAGATAATAATATAAAATCAGAACATTAGCATACTGATTTGTTCTTCATTATTCAAAAGCCTTGTCCCGAGAAAGGACATCATTGGCTTTTATCAGAAGCTGAGAGATATTTAGATTGATCCAGCAAAATGATTTCAAAGCTGAGCAATATGTACAGATTCTTAACATACAGCATTTTGTTGAAGGATAACATAAATAATTTAAGACGTTTAGTACGTTTTTCCTGTGGAATGCAGTTTGAAGTGTTGCTCAACATTGAAGAGAGGTGAACCTTTTTTAAATATTATTTTTCACTACATTAATTTCTGAAAATTCCAAATGGGTCACAATAATATTAAGAGTATAGTGCTTAGAAGCCCTGGGTATCAACGAAAATTAGCATCTGTCTTGCAGCAGGGCAATCTGACACATTTTAAAAACTGTTGCTAATTTAAGTATAATTATGCTTACATGTTTTTTGCTCAATTTGTATTTTCATAAGCATCAGTGCATAAACATGATTCTTTAAACTACCTAGGTATGGGGTTTTCGAGTTTATGACTCAAGCGTGATAGCATCTGTATAACAAACTTCAACGCATACCTACAATACGAAATGAAAGTCTAAAAACATCAGCGGAAGGTTAGACATTTAAATGTGTAGTCAAGTTCATCTAAATCTCCTCTATCATTTTTAAATCACATATGATTACTCAATGAACACTTCATACCAGCGTTTCGATAACCATGTTGTGTACACAATGTGTGTTCATCTTTCGTCGTCATACATTTAGATGTAGCTTGGCGTGATCCGGATCACGCAAAAAACAAAACAAAACGATGTTATCCCAACTCCTTAAAGATTTTGGCATGTTCCTAAATGTGTAGGTTTGCCTACTGTAGACACATACAATACTCAAGAGGTAATTACGAATGAAATATCACCTAACCTAACCTAGTGTGTATTTCTGATGTTTAAACTCTAAGTATGAACCTGACATCCTGCCTGCAGCACAACGTCAAAATGCAATAAGGAAATGTGCCAAGCCAATAAACATTTATTCAACGCACAAGGAAGTCAAAGATCAGACAACGTATTGTGGTTATATTTTTGTTTTCTCATCATTCTTCTAGCCATATAAACACAAATATGCCACATGAATCTGCCACATGAACCAACTCCGAATGAATGACATCAAAATAAATTAACTATTGAATGGTATTGTTAGAGCGGGCTCAAGCACAATCGGACACTCGTTACACTATATGCGAAATGCAGTTATCATTAAAATTGTCTTCAAAGATACCCTCGCTTTTGCAATTATTAGAACCTACCAGGCATACTTACTTCAAAAAGCGTTTTCTCTGTTAGTGTAAGCAAGGGTATTTTGACTGTTACGTAAGTGTTACTATAAAAAACAATCAGTCGAAGCCTTTGTCCGGATACTGACTTGCGAATAAGCAAATGCTCTCGCACAGCTCGTTGCGAACGTCACATTTCAGCCAATCTTGTCTTATGGTTAGATTTTTGCTCTTCAGTGATGAATATATGATTAGTGCGGAAAGTCAGCAGTCACCCAAAATGTTTGACTATGAACTCTCGTTAATGTATTTACTAGATTGTATTAAATTTAATAAAATGATATAAGTGATGCGATAACAATAACAAATTACATGACTTCGCTTTTTTAAATGATTCACTTATCAGTAGAACATTTACAGTTTACAAATAGAATACTAGCAGTATAAAAAAACGCAGTCCTATTCATGGAACAACACCCTGATGATTACGGTAAGTAACTTAAAGTAGCAAGTATATCAAGTTTTAACAACTGTACTTATTGACAGGGTATTGCTCGCGTTAACTTGCACACGGAACGACTGAATCACGGAATCAGAATGCACAATGAAAGCGCGATTACTAACGAATAAATTATAAATGAAAAGCAATCCATATTAATACAAAAATACAAATATACGAAACAAAAACTATAAATCGTTAGGCTTATCGTGTGATAAAATGCGAATTCGATTAATTAGGGAGGAAAAAAAGTCAATTTTATCGACAAAATACAAGTTTTGATTTACATGTCCACACGAACAGATTATGTGCTTGCAGTCAAAGCAGTCATACTATTTAATAGAATGCAGGACATCGAGATGTAATGTGAAAAATTAAACACATGTGACCAGAATGCTAGTTTGTAACGCAAACATTCTTATTGCACCGTTGGTCTCGAATAAATGTTAAAACGCGCCAATTCAAATTTACAACATTAGTTAAAATAGTATTAGTTTACGTATTATGTGAACTATAACAATGATGATAATTGAATCGTAGCATAGACAAGTTTTCAAAGGTAGACTTTACCCTTCACGTAGGCAATTTAACATATATTTTCTTAAATCTGGGGTACAGCTAAACACACTAAGTTATACTAAACCATAAAACTATTGTCAATGCTATTACAATGGTAAACTAATTGCTAAACTACTAATGAATGCTCAATGCTCTGCTTATGGTATACTAATTACTATATTGTTGTTATGTTCAATGGTATGCTAATGTAAAGTAATTGCTGTACTGGTGTTTTGCTCAATGCTATGCTAATTGCATTCCCACAGTGACTGCTTTACTACTCCGCTAATTGTATACCTTGTTACACTAGCCGTATGTTCAATGTTCTGTCAATGTTATACCCATTGCTTTACTTAGTGCTTTGCTCAATGATATACTGATGGCATACATATTGCTTTACTAGTGTTATTTCCAAAGCTATGAAAATCGTATACCCATTGCTATACTAGTGTTATGCTGACTGCTATGCTGATGGTATGACCAATTATATACTAGTATGACATTTCTATACTTATGCATGTACATGTATACTTATGCTGTGCTGTTTTGATATTGTAGATCCGTAACTAATTATTTCCTGGTCATTGGGACATTTTCGAAACAAAAGTTATGTAGTTTTGTAATGTTACCATATAACCTGTATTAAATTAAATGGAAGAATAAAATGCATAGGGACAACCATGTATGAACATCTATAGTTTACACATGCGCATATTGTAATCCATATGATGACGTCGATTTAATCAAGTGTTTTGCTGGAAAGGGTGAACTAAATCAGTGATTTATAAGATGGGAATCAATTTTAAAACGCGCAAATTAGAAAGAAAGTAACTAGAAATCTCTAATATAGGTTTAAAACAGCTCTTGTTTTCTAAAAACTAGCTAATATCTAGTTGACGTATAACTGCCAATAAACGAGAACACATGGACCTGACGTTACGTCTGATGACGTCATTGGAAGCTTGTAACATTCAAACACCTCAATTTAATTTAATTCAACATACTTTATTTAACGACGGCTACACAACAAACATTTACAGCATTATTTATCTCACTTGCGGTCGTCAACAATATGATTAAAGAATACATCAGAATTTAACAAAATCAAGCATTCTAAACACATTCAAACAAAGGTATATACAATGTACTTATCAAATTTTTACAGAAGAATGAACGCTGTGAGCTAGTTGCATGGATTTCTTCACATAACCATTCTTTTTACAATCATGGTCGTTTTCAAAGAAGATAGTTTCTGTAGTATTTGCAAAACGTGTATTATTTATCACAGGTACAAGTTTGAACCGGGATTTCATTCCAGAAAAACATAACAGAATATTGGAAAGTGTATTGTGTATAACGCGATTCAATTAATGGATGAGGAATATTGTTTTTGTTTTTAGAAAGATAATAATAATTTGCAGTTGCATAAGTATCATTAACGAGTAGGATTGATAAATATACAGGGGCTGAATTATGAAAAGCTTTGTAAATTAAAAACACCCATATTGTATTTACAACGTTCGAAGAACGGCAACCAATTTAGTTCTTGAAATGGAAGAGCTGACGGGTGACCGGACTTCTTGTATAGAATCATTCTAGCTGATCTTTTCTGAGTGTTAATAGTTTTGTTTGAGACGTCTATATTGGTTATAGACCATATAATAGATCCATAATCAAATACATTGTATGGGTAAAATATAACTATAGTAGAAAAATACTCGCATTTTTTATGTTGATAAAACACTAACTTTGGAACATCATATTAACAATGTATATTTTAGCCTAGAATATACCTTGTTAATATGATGTTCCAAAGTAAGTGTTTTATCAACATGTACGCCCAGGACTTAAGAATTTGTAA
This sequence comes from Saxidomus purpurata, assembly GCA_022818135.1. Classification (NCBI taxonomy): domain Eukaryota; kingdom Metazoa; phylum Mollusca; class Bivalvia; order Venerida; family Veneridae; genus Saxidomus; species Saxidomus purpurata. The sequence goes on along the minus strand of JAFMSR010000752.1, from coordinate 36,938 downwards.
CGCAAGCAATATTGTTGCCGTTAATTTTCATATCAAATGTCGGATATTTCTTCGTATTGTGAACTGATCCTACATGTAGTAACATACAAGTAGACCTTTTTGGATAAAGGGACATTTGATTGTGTCTACACCAACATTCGACATTATTTAGATCAGTTTGTAATGTTTGTTCAATGTACTGAGGGGAATAATGGCTATCCTATACAGTTGCATCGTCTGCATACATACCAACTCATGAATGTTCCGATTTAAGATGCATGCCGTTAATGTAAATTAAAAAAGAGCTGTAAAACACATACCCCCCCCCCTAATGCAAAAGCTGTTATATGAAAGGAACAATTTTTAAAGTAAAAAACAGTGTGAAAATAGTGAAAATGGAATCTGTAGAAATTGAAGAATAAAGAAAAAAAAAAGAAAAAATAAAATAAAACATTCTAGAAAAATTAATATTTCTACATAGTGACCTTGATCTTTTTAGTAGTGACCTTGAAAAAAATGAAAATAATCTATGTTTTGTAACAGTGAGCTTGACCTTGACCCCTGAATTTCTTTTTGCTGAAAACAATTTAAAATTGAAAATAAAAATCTATTTTTAGTAGCAGTGGCCTTGTCCTTGCCTTGACCTTAAACAATTATTTGATTTGCTGAAAACAATTAAAAACTAAAACTTGTGACCTTTGACCTAAAAATAATTTTGTTTTTGCATAAAACTATTTTATAATAAAAAAAAATCTATTTTTCAGTTACAGTGAACTTGCTTCCCACCTCCCCCCCGCCCTCAAAAAAAGAAAATGACTGTAACATTGACATTTGACTAACTTATCTCTATACCATTAGGGGTCCTCTACAAGTTATGACCATCATCCACATGAAGTTTCAAGATGTTAGGCCTACGCGTTCTCTAGTTATCGTTCGGAAACTATTGTACAGTTACTGGTCACCGTGACCTTGAAGTCTGACTTACTGACCTCAAAATCAAAAGGGGTCATCTGTTGGTCATGACAAATCTCCACGTGTAGTTTGAAGATCCTAAGTCTAAACATTTTCAAGTTATCATCCGGAAACCGTTTTACTATTCCAGGTCACTGTGACCTTGACCTTTGACATACTGACCTAAAAACACTAAAAAAATAGGGGTCCTCTGCTGGTCATGCCCAACCACCATATCAAGTTTCAGGATCCTGGGCCTAAGCGATCTTGAGTTATCATCCGAAAATCAGTTGGAAGACGGACGGACGGACGGACATCTGGAAATCAATCTACCCCTCTTCTTCGAAGGGGGCATAATGATAACGGCCCGATTATCGAACCATGTAGTAAACCGGAAATACCTCACAGGGTCTATTTGACCTGGGCCTGTCAGAAATGTCTCGAGTTTTTGGAAATCGGACCTTGAGACGTGAACTTGAATTCCTATCAAGGTTAAACTGCCATGCAACGTCATCAACGATTGTTTAAGACGCCAGCATTACTATCAAATGGAGTCACTCCTGTTTGTTAATGCGTGACATCGCTATTTGTATTTTCTTGCAATATTATGTGTTTTCTTATTCGAATGAACGTCCTAGACACTGATACGACTTTAAAACTGCACAAAAATAATGAAGCATGCTGTTCACGTGTAATATTGCACTAGAGCTTACGTAAAATTATAGGACATTGGAAATGTCAACAAGACCTCAATTGGTCGCAACTAAATGGTATTAATGTAGTGTACTTATTCTTTGCTGAAAAAATACAAACCATGGTCGACTGGATACAAAGTTACACGAAAAAAAAACGCACACTTTCTCTCTTGACTAAGTATACTTTCAAAAGTTCTACTAACAATATGTTTCAACAACATCTTATAATTGTTAGTATATATGTGCGGTGCGCATGTATATACGAATGCCCCGATTACATCTGATAACATACCCGTTTGAAATAAATCAAATTAATTCAACCTTTAACCAGGATGTATTTATAACATGTATTAGTAAAAAGTTTATTTTTCCTTCTGAATCGACATGACGAACATTATTCCAAACTTCTGACCTTTTTATTTTCACCGGCGAGACTGATACAGGCTGCATTGTGTCAAAGAGTAAGATCTATTGGTTGTGGAGAGAACAAACTACTCGCTTTGTTTCCTTAGTCTGTGAAGGGAATTCGGCCCAGGTGACTCTAGTCTTCATCGTTATCAATTAAAGACTTCGGAAAAAAACACTTTGCCTTATGATGTTTTAATTAAAGATTTAGGAAAAATAGATATAAACACTGTTTTTCATTTAATACTACCCGTTTGTATTATACAAAATATAATTTAGTATTAATGCTGTCTATTACCATTTTGTAGGCTGCGTTGGGGGAACAACAGCTGATACTCAAGAAGCAAGGGACGCCAATAACACGTAAGTATTATGCTTGTGTCATTTAGCTTGCACACTCGTGTACGAAGTTTTAAATTCGCTAAAAAAACATACATTTGTACATGACTACATCACTAATTTGAAGACAATGACAACATTTAAAGTTATACAAATATATTTTCTATTTACTAATTTCCCTTTTACTCCATTTATTTGTTACGGCTAGAGGTTCTCCTTAGTTATCATTTAAGTCTGATCAAGATAGATCTACTACACATTGACTACTTACAATTTTTTTCACTTTATATAATTTTGCGGTTTTATCAACAAGTTTACATATCAACAGAAATAATAAATAGGCCGAACTTACGACTTGGCTTCCGAATTAACGAATTACGTAATTTATTATAAGTTGAACATTTTCTTCAGCAAATGTGTTATTTATGCAGCAGTATGTGAACATCTCCTTTTTTTAATGTCATTTTACCGTGCGAACATTACTCCTATACAGATACTAGTTACATACAAAGAGGTATAGCAGTACCTAAGTAATACGTGGCATGTATATCATACATCATTTTGTCTTTATATAAATATATAAACCACGATGATATATGGTGAAGAAAGTTACAAACTATGAGGTTGCATTTTGGATTTATATCATATGTCAGTTAAATGATAGATTAATAGTTAAAATCTGTAAGAACAAACTTCAGTTTGATGAAATTTATTTACATTTAAGCGTCAGTTTAAAATTATTTTGGCTTTTAAATTTAGACTGCAGCTGATCATTCGATGATCAACTATTTAATTCAGTGTATGGAAGACATGTGCCACGGTTCGAGCCTAATCACAATTGGCGAGAAAGTGTGTAAGCAGCCGGTTAGCCCAGTCGGCAGAGCATTAACCATGTAAGGGGTCTCCGGTCAGGCTGCACATTTGTCATACCCTATGATCAATATTAAAGCATGTGTATTCGAATTCCGTCGCGTTAAAACAAATGTCGACATTATTTGCAGTAAAACGGTTGTAGACTAAAACAAGAACTGTATTAAGGAAAAGATTGTCGGCGCAGTTTTAAACGTATACAATCGATCAGTAGCTACATTTCACAGTCAAAAATATTCAATAAGATTAATTTAATGCAGTCTGAAGGCGTCAAATGTCACATGTGAGAAAGAAACCGGGACCCTTTGCATACAGGGTTGTAAGAGAGAATTCTCTCCCGACTGAGCTAACCGGCCGTTGTACATTTTTTTCCCAATTGTGATTACATCCGTACCAGAACAGAACAGAACATATTTTGTTTAACTGAATATGTTACAAATAACACTTATGAGCATACACTTCAAAAGTACAAAATACTACTCGCATGACACGATAAATAAGAAAGAAAAGTAATATTTATATCATTCTAAGTCTTAATAATTGGATTAGAGCGAACAAACCTTTACTGTTTATCAGAAATATTAAAGGGATAGATATGGGGGGGTTGGCTCAATGCCCGTTTTGAAAACTATATCTTTGCTTGATAACTATTTTTATTATTATTATTATTATTTCTATTATAAATCCAAATCGAGTTTAATTGGTCTGACGCCTATCACGCAGACAATAGATTGTTAATACATCACTTGTCACGTGGCATTAGACCGCGTGCGGATTAAAATGAGTGAATCTGGTGTGTTGGCGTGCAAAACCAATGTCCCTAGCTCAAAGGTCAATGTCACACTTAGAGTTTTAAGGTTATTGCTTCCTCTATATAAACATTCGTGTCCGGTCTGTAACTTTGTCATGCATTGAAAGATTTTAAAATAGCTTGGCACAAATGTCTAGCACATCAAGACGACGTGTCGCGTCCAAGACCCGTGTCCCTAGCTCAAAGGTCAAGGTTACACTTAGAGTTTGAAGGTAATGGAATCCTCTATATATGCATATATACACATATTCGTGTCTGGACTGCAACTTTATCATGCATGGAAGGATTTTAGAATAACTTGGCACTAATGTCTAGCACACCAAGAAGATGTGTCGCGTGCAAGACCCACGTCGCTACCTCAAAGGTCAATGTCACACTTAGAGTTTTTAGGTAATGGAATCCTGTATATATGCATACATTTTTGTCCGGATTATAACTTTGTCATGCATTGAAGGATTTTAAAATAACTTGGCACAAATGTTCAGCACATTAAGCCGATGTGTGGCGTGCAAGACCCATGCCCCTACTTTAAAGGTCAAGGTCACACTTAGTGTTTAAAAGTAATGGAATACTGTATACATGGTAACTCTGTCATGCATGGAAGGATTTTGAAATTACATAGCACATTTATTGAGCACATGGAGAGGACACAGACTGACACCTCTTTCGGGGGTATTTGTCACTTGTGAGGGACAGCTCCTGTTTACAAATATAACGATCTATCAAAAGCAGCACAGAGATAGTGTTACATGAAAGTAGCTTTATCTTTAGATGGCGGTCTAAGTGTCGGGTGGTCTTAAAAGCGGAACACATATCACACACTTATTGAGTTTGATGCCCTATAAAGCCACCTTCACTTTAGGTTAAATGACCGTGCAGTTTTAGAAACAAAGATATTGAGTTTTAGCTAAATTGCTCCACTGAGTGCATTTACGTATCTTACCGTAACGCGTATTTACAAATATTTACATTATATTAGAAGAGGGATTTGATCCTTCATTGCTGTTATTCCATGTTTTTTTATTTGGAAACATGAAAGCGCAGTTATGAAATAGTCAATTCCTGATAATTTCTTGTACATTTCTACTTATATAATAAAATGCTAACGTATCTTACACGAAATGAAAGCAACAACTGAAATTGTTAAATTGATGAATATACGGTGTTTTTATTCGAAAATAATGTCTGTTATAATTACCCAAAACATATTTTATCAACTTTGCAAAATGTCTTATACACATAGAGTAATATTAAATGAGGGTTTTACAATGTATATCAATTAATCTCCTGATGATGTAGAACGCATAGCCAGGATACCAAACATATTGTTTTTTATGGTTTAGTATGTCGAACGTTTCATAAACCCGTTTTATGTAATTCGGTGCATAAATTGTGTACACAGTAAACTCCGGTCTTGCTCCTCAAAAAGTCACAGATGGGCACTATGCTTAGTTCATGTAGATATTTAAAAACGTGGGACAGTAAAATTATAAATGTGCTCTTGTAACACAAAGTTGGTGTGTATCACTTTTTTCAAACCAGACCTAACCACTGTGTTTGCTAGTACAAAAAACTGTCACCGCAGAATAAGTATTCATCAAAGTATTTGTCACATAAGATATTAGAGCAATTTTTGAAACATTTGTTTCAGGTTACATAGAGACCATCCTGAAGGAAGCAAGCTTTATGATAGTATTTACCAAAAAGAATTCCATGAAAACGGAATCGCGGGGATGAAGAAACAATTACGCAAATACTTAGACAATTGGTCTACGATTGAGCTTCATACAGCAGTAATTGGAAATTCTGGGACAGGAAAGTCATCATTTATCAATTCTATCACAAGGTTTAGTGCTGAACATCCACTCGCTGCCCAAGTTGGTTGTATTGGAAGTACAACGACAAGAAAAGCATACAAACATCCGGATAACCGAAGTTTTCTTACTTGGGATCTTCCGGGTGCAGGTACAGACAAATATCCGCGACACACATATCTAGAAGCGATTGAATTTGAACAATTTGATTTTTTTATCCTGATGAGCAAATCCAGACTGACAGAAGCTGACTCATGGTTAGCAGCTGAAATACAAAAGCTCAATAAAAAATGTTTCTTGATAAGGTCAAATATAGACACTGATATATACAACGATAAATGTGACCACCCGAACAAACATAATGAACAAAAACTGTTAAAAACATTTAGGACAGAATCAGAAAATATGTTAAAGAAACATGGCGTGAGAGTCCCACAGGTTTTCCTGATAAGCAATATCGCGACAGATAAATATGATTTCGGAAAACTGAATGATGCACTTCTCTCTTCTTGTGACGGTTTAAAGAAAGATGCAATAACTTTGTCATTGACTAAAGGAACCAAAAATGTAATTATAGAGAAGAAAAAAGCTCTTAAACAAAGAATTCCCTGTGTTGCTTTGTCTGTTGTAAGCCGTGACCGTAAGGACGAACAAAAAGCAGTTTTCCAAGAAGAAATAATATGTTATCAGAAACAGTTCGGTATCGATGACTTCTCTCTCGCTGAGTGTACGGACATTCTTGATCTCTCAGACGAGAGAATCGAAGGATACAGAGTTGTATTTGATGAGACACCAAGTGGAAAACAGATGGCAGTGACAACACCGACAGCTCTGAGAGAAGATGCAGCTACTTGGGATCGATTTGTAGATTGGTTCCGATGGTCCAAAGAAAATAAGCTTCTATACAAATATAGCATATCTGCACTGGAACAAAATCTTGACATATTGTATAAACAGGCTTGCATTTTATATGATATCAGCACAGTTACAGAGATAGTTAAAACTGTCTTGAGGTAAATTGATTCATCAGTATGCACTGGAACGTAACTCGCCTGATCAATATAATTGAATATATAAATACAAGACTATTACTTGGCATGCTGAAATAATACACTTGCTCAATTGAAAATAACTGATTTGTGTAGATGGATGTATTGAAATCAGCCGCAAAGTTTTCTTAGAAAGGTGTTGTTTTCATACTTTCACATCCCATCTGTAAAACACATTTTGACATAGACTGAATGATTCTAATTAGGTCTTCGATTGTTTTTACCTATTTTGAAGTTTGATCGGCTCTTTGAAATTTAATGCAATACAATTACACAATACTGGCACATGCACAATCAATTTCCTGTCAGCAAAAGAATGACAACGATGAATGAAGACTGCATTTTGTTCATAAATTTAATTCTAACGTCTTTTAATTTTTTAAATAAATTTGTAAAATAAAATTTAAATTGAATCTTAAAAATTATGTTTATGAGTGTGCAACATAAATGTATGTAGTTCCGCGTTTATTATGTATGTGAGCATGCCGAAAGTATTAACGGCTTTTATTATACATGTACTTACACGATTATAAACTGTTAAATCATGATGCATGTATATGGGAAGTCATCTTTAATATACGTCAATCTTGTTTCTAGTTCATGAAAAGTAATAAGCAGATGAAAAAATGACACAGTTACACAATATTCCATGGTATGCTAGTAAGTGATGGTTACAAAATGGTATAGCATAGGAAACTGTGACTATTTTAACCGTGATTTGGAAATAAAACGAAATCAAAACGGCATTTTGTAGCTTCAAAGTAATAACAAACAGTTGGTATACTCCTGTAAATAAATGTTTTTTAGTCAAAATGTTTACAATTTTGTTGCGTTTCTTATTAGGATTTTTTATTTACTTGATTCATACACTTTTGTAGTGAGCATAGCTTATTTATGACGAATTACGATTGCTTGTACATTTTAATTCAAATCACTTTTTTCAAATGCATTTTCATTTTATCTTAAAAAATTACTCAATCAGATTAATAAACATTCAAATTATTCTTGAGTCCATTTTATATTGTTTTCTCCCTAATTTTAAATAATACTTACAGTCAAGTATCTCTCAATAATACTGGGTCCTAATATAAGGACCCAGATATTTATAATGCTTTAAACACCAAGATGCAAATCTTATTACACCGAGGTGATACTGAAATATCTTGATACTGAAAAAACCTACCATTGTGTGGTCATCATACGCTTTAAGACAACTAATAAGACGAAAACGTTGTAAATGCTGCGCTCAACAAAGTGAACCTAATGGGTTACTTTTTGGGTGTAAAGGGAAACGATTCGATTCTCCTACATGCCTGATTAGCATGGAACTATACTTTATTTACAACCAACTACTAATTCTAGCCATTAAAACGGACCAGACATACTTAAATAATAACAGGTTTTACTTTTTTACTGTTAGTGACTAAACAGTCCAATGAAAGCATAGAAACAATTTATGGTATTGTCTTTGCAAAAACGTCAAATTTGTTTTAATGGCGTTAGGTCATTGCTACAGTAACATATAAAGAGCACATGAATGATGCTTGATTTGTTAGTTTCAAATTAACAAGTGTATCGGCCAGCTCCCGTTTTTTTAGAAGTAATTTATGATACTTACTTGCAACAATGAATGAAGTGTACACAATTGTTTTTCTTATCATGTGGCCCTGTACTATAATCGTTTTGGTACTGGATGTAAGAGAGCTACACGAGAAGCTGAAGTGTACACACGTCTATCTATAACCGATACATATCGAAACAAATATCAGTACTAGAAGGTAATTATCGGCTTCCGTCTATTTGCACGCTTGTAATCAGATTTTTACACCGTGGAAGAAAATTAACTAAACGAAAAATGGTTTTATTCTAGAAATGACTTTGCTAATAAAATAAAGTAATTGATAGGCTATACTATTTTGAATGAACTCGTAAAACTTAACTTGACATCGTAGTATCTCAGATGAGTATTGTAAGATTCCCACCTTTAACTGCACGGGAACAACAACATTAATGTTAACTTGTCTCTCAGTTATGACACACTTTATAAAATCAAACGCTGGTGTACAACAATTTATAAGCAGATTACAAAACACAACACGTTCCACAAACAAGATTATTCATGATTTATTTCAGTCGTTTACGGATAATTATTTTTGAATGTTAAACAATAAGCTTCTTTAAAAAAAGATAGTCGTTGCCATTTTGGGAATATGAAAGCGATTAGTAGCTAGATTTTTAAAATTAAACATCTTGTCAAGTTTACATTTTATGCAGTCAGTCGGAAGGGCCAAAATCTGAAAAAGTATGCACCCTAACCGGGAAGCGAACCAACGTCACTTCGCGTACATGGATGTAAGAGCGAGTTCTCTCTCGACTGGTTTAACCGTCCGCTTACACCGTGATTAAGTCCGTACCTTGACATGTCCATCAAGAAAATAAACATAACCATTGTTTTTTCTTATCAAATACGTTACTCGAAATATTGACCGTTATATAATAACTGAACACTTCAAAGTGACATTAGTTTAGCGGTCGCAACCTGTTATGTTGATAAATATGAACTATTTACGTACAAAAGTTATAAAACTATTCAAGAAAGACTGAAATTACAGGAGTATTTTATTGACTTTATTTAGTCGTAATTATCCAATTAAAAGGTGCATTAAAGAGTAAATTTGTCAATTAAAAAATGTTATACAATATACTTGTCATTTCATTCGGGGTTGAAAAAATAACAACTTCTGGTCAAACGCGAGCTTAATACGTCTGCACCAAACATATTTTCCCTTGAGTTAATGTATACAGAAATGTTATAAGGAAAGAAGACCTAGTTTGACACTGACATTTTATATTGAACAAATCTTAAAAGTACATATTACATGAACATTGTATAAGCTTAGAGTAATGAAGTATTAAGCAGGAAGTTACAACTCTAATACAACCACTTGCTCTCTGTATATATAGAAAATGGTGTTTTTGCCTGTTTCTATAATTTATTAACTTATGTCAGATATTGCGGTTTTATGATTTTTTTAAACTGAAAAACAAATACAATGCACCGCCTCGATAGCCTAGTGGTAGAGCGTCCGCTTCGAGTGCGGGAGGTCGTGGGCTCGCTCCCTGGCCGCGTCATACCAAAGACGTAAAAAATGGTACCAGTAGCTCCCTTGCTTGGCGCTCAGCATTAGAAGGGAAACTGGCTTCTCTTCAGTCATACCTTCACGGCGATGGATACGATCAGGAATGAGGTGTCGAGAGTGATTAATATAAGTTGGATAACTTGTTTCACAATCGACCTAAAATAAATTAGTATAAACTAACTGCAATGCACCCATTGTTCCTAAACATTACTCGATTTGATATAGACTAGCATCAATCATTTATGCTAAATTTAAATTCATATGTAACGACCAAAATATTGACTTGTTTAGAAATCACCTTAAACCTTATCCCCATGTGAATGTGGATTAATTTAAGTGCCATATCTGATTTCTCCCAAGAAATATTAACGTACTTCATTTTGGATCTGATAAAAAGAGAGCGGACACAAACAGCTTTCTGTGCAAAAAAGTTATTTTAACGTCTTAATAAACCGTCAACTTTTCCCTTTTTCATTTTCATTATTGATTCCCAAACCCATTTCATTTTGCATCAAACCACAGCGGCATGCATCTCCAACACACATATAAACATAAAAAGTTATGTGCCATCTTGATTGTTTAATATTATATACATGTATGTTGATATACGTGTAACATATTTCAGTTGAAGATACTAAACTAAATGTCAATCCTCAGTAATCACCTCAAGGGAAGGGCCGTTTACATGTACTGATGTTGGAAGAACTTGTGGTCCAAAGGAGGAACTTGTTGTCCAACCCTTTTGCTGATTTAATGTCATTAAAATGTCTTTTTAATTTTACAATTATGCATTTATACATGTTCAGGTATTTTAGCAATGAAATACATTGTATGATTAAACTAAACAAATGCTCTTGTAAGTGGTTTTGTCTTGATAATCATTCAAAATGCGAGATTATACTTTTCGATGAGTACAGAAATGTTCTCACTAATCACACATGGAGCTTTGATAAAAGATAACCTGTAAAACTTAAAATTATGCATCTCTGAGTCATTTGTAATACATATTTGGAAACGTCGCCTAACACTGATTAAGTATGAAGGAAACACAGAAAAGCATGTTTATGAATCTTTAAAATTAAAAACTCGGTTGTTCTTCGAGCCATTTATGACTGTTATATATGGTCTGATTTAAATAAGAGACAACTATAACATTTTGCAAAAACACAAAGGGTTTACTTCAAATATATACAAAATGTGTCTCAGTTAAGCTGGTGTTCCGTCACTGCAATCGGGAATAGAATACAAGAAGTTGCTATTTCATGGTCACCTGTTTGGGTTTACTACACTGTACGAGTAACTCATCTATGCAAGTGTTTATATATAGCTTAAAACAGCTAGAATTTAAACTTAATGTGGTCAAGATTACAAGGAAATATTCCAAAGAACTTGAATCATCTGATTGTTTTCCGAAGATTAAACTTGAAATCTAGTGTACGCAAAACGGTTTACGAGATTTTGTAACTTCAAAGAGGAAACTTTTGAACATTTTTTCTTTGAAATGTTACTGCGTCCAAATGCTACGGACTAATATACTTACATTACTCTTAATTGAGAAAGCATCAGTTTTTGAGTTCTAGGAAAAAAGCTTTAAAATGAACAAAAATCATGGTTACCGTATCATATTCTTAGCAAAATGTTATTTCTTTCAAACAAAGAAAAGCACCACCAAACTTGACCAGCTTTTTTTAATTATTTAAAATTAAGTATGAAGTTTGAACATGAAATGGTAATAAAGCACAGAAAAGCCATAGCATTTAAAGATTATTTGAGATAGATAAAAGTGCAGTATCATTTTGAAATGATTTTGAAAAAAATCTTTCAAATTTCATAAAACAAAAACAAAAATAAGAACAGATAATACAAATAAATGGTTAAAACAATTAAGTACATGTACTGAAGTTCGTTTTTTCTGTCTACCTTTGCATAGTAGTTATTATACATTATAAGGTACGATAATTTTGGGAAATATTCTTCCGTCTTTCCAGGAAAACCGCTTTTTACCTTAAAATAGCATTTTACTACTTTCAACATTTTAACATGTCCTTTAATAGTTGCTTTCGGGTCATGACAAATTTATTCATCTCAAAGTCATTTGAAGTACATACTTGAAAACGTCGTCTAACACTGATGAAATGTGCAGGAAACAAAGAAACACATTTTTAGGAGTCTTTAAAATAAAGAAAATCGGTTTTACTTCGAGCCCATTATGACTGTAAACTTTGGTCTTATATAAATAAGATTCAACTATAACATCTTGAAAAAGACACTCAGGTTTTACTTCAAATATACAAAATAGTTCAGTTGTTGTACGCACTAATATTTGTCTAGTTAAGCTGGTGTTCCGTTACTACAATCGGACATTGAATACTAGAAGCTGCTAGTTTTGGTCACCTGTGTTGTGTTATTACGAGTCACTCATCTAAGCAAGTGTTTATGTATACATGTAGCTTAAAAAATCACGTTGAACAGCTCGATTTTATACCTGATGTGGTCAAGATTATAAGGAAATATTCTAAATAACATTATAAACTTGAAAACTCATCATTTTATCGTTTTACTAAGATGCGCTTGAAATCTAGTGTATGCAAAACGGTTTACGATATTGCTACTTTTTCCAGGACATCTAGGATACATCTAGGATACGTTTCAGTAATTGTATAAAAAATGCCCAAGTTTCTTCACTCTTTGAAAGATGCAAAAGCTATTTTGTTGAAAGATGTCAAAGCTATTTTGTTAACACCATGTTAACATGCATGTATCATTTTATTTTGCGAGTACACATTTCCTAAAAGAATATGTTTGTTTAACACTCTTTAGTGCGGTAAAACAGTTTTTCGTAGTTTCTTTTCACTTGATGGTAAACGTAAAATAATAGGATTGTTAACAGGCTTTCAAAATCTTCTAGACATGTTATAGATGCTAATGTGTGACACTTTTGTGAGGAAGTCAGAAGCAAGAAATATACTTCCATGTAAAATACAGCTGAAATTAAAAGGTAAACCTGAAATCCAATCTGAAGAAAAGCGGGCAAATTTATTGAAAACGATGTAAATGGTGGGGGCTATACACTATTCAACCATTCAAATCTTCAATAGATTCCAAACTAAAACAATTTCAGTATAAATAATGATTACATATATTACTAACAAATATACTTTTATTTAAGGTTAACTAATTGAACTCAAGCCTATACGACTTTTGTAACTTCAAAGAGGAATCTTTATTTCCTGGAAATGTTACTGCGTCCAAATGTTTTGGACTAATATACTTACATGTCCTACTTACATTTGTAAAAATGTTTTAACATTTCCCTTAATTGTGAAAGCATCATTTTTGGAATTTTGGAAAACAAACTTTAAAATAAACATACATTGTGTAATACATGGTATTATACTCTTTACAAACTGTTATTTCTCAAACGAAGAAATGAACCACCAAACTTGACCAGCTTTATTAATAATGTAAGATTAAGAATAAAGTTTGAACAAGAAAATGTAATAAAGCACAATAAAAAGATTCTCAAGTTCCTTGATATACAAGTAGATAAGGGGAAAGTACATTGTATCATTTTGAAATGATTATTTAAAATATACTTAATTCAAATACAAAAAATAATAGACAAACGGAGAACAGATAATACAAATAAATGGTTGAAAAAACCATGCACTGACGTTTTAATTGTTCTGTCAACGTTTGGATAATAGTTACGATGGTTTCCGGAAAGTTTATTCCGTCTTTCCAGGAAAACCGCTATTTGTTTTACCTAACATAGCATTTACTACTTTCAAAATTTTAACATATCTGTAGTAGTTGCTTTCGGGTCACGAAACCCGTTCAAAAAAATTTCGATAATGACATTGTGGTTCCATTACACTTAGTATCTGAATATTATGCTAATGTAAAATAAACAATACTATGATAATTTTCGACATATTTATTAACATGTTCCTGTATCCACATGCATCTCAGACCATCAAGATTGAAGTACGAATGGTCGTTATATATCGATCTTTGGATACTATTCATGTTTTCAGTGCTTAATTTTGACTTCCTAATGTAGTCCCGGTATGTGTCATTTTTTTTTAAGTTTCATTTTCTGTGAATCTTACTTTGCGTATGCCAGTACATAAAGGGACACTTGGGTCGAAACAGTCAGAGATTGCGGGTTTAAGCCCCACTGCGGTCACGACCGTACCTTCTAATATGACACCAGTACTTGTTTTTCCAGGAAGCGGACTCGAGAGTGACTCGATTAGCGACGAGCTTACTTCACAATCGAGCAAAAAATAAATCATTAGAACCTATATAGCCAGAAACTGTTCCCTGGCGTGCTTTGAAAAAAAGTCAAAAGTGATGAATCCTTGAAAACGGATTTCACTTACGATTTATGTTCATATATTTGTTTAAGAATATTTGTTTTTTTGCAACAACACTAACTATTATTTGAGTCGATATTAGAACGCAACATAAATGTAATTTGATTTCAGCAAAATTGAAAAATCTCTGGTCTGGCTGTCTGTGTTAAAAGTCTAGACAATATTGAATAAATGAATGAAACTAAGAGTACTTGTCCAAAACGTTTTTGAGTTCATTTATGGTGTGTTATCTTAGCTGCAAATATGAAGAGATACCATTCTAATCAACAAGTGCGTTCACTGATAGGAGATATAATACACCGTAAAACCTTGTTTTATCTCACCTGATTATATCTACTTGATTTTGATCCGTGTCATGCACTTTGTAATCGATGAGAAATATGTCATCTACTGTCACCACGGATACTTTAACTGATAGAGTTGTAAAGTAAGGTATCTCCTGAATTTAATATCACGGTCATGTTCGTTATGTAAGTAAGACCATCTGATGTATGAGATGGTATGAGAAGCAAAACGAATCTCCTGATAACATGTATATATATGGTCCATACCTTACACACATTCTTTTGGACGACTTCTCGATTTTTTCAAATATTCTGCACGGAACTATATTAATGAGCGTCCCGTCAACGTTGTGTATGTTATGTAAATGCAAAAAAAAATTAATAATCGTTCCAGGTTAAGACCAGTACCAGATTCGATGCTCATTAAGAAACTACCAAAGTTCCCTTATGAATAGTCAAGTCTGTAGCAGGATGTAAACAAATGATTGTAAATCTATAAGTCGATGAGGAGTAAGTGATTTAACTCAGTGGCACAGGGAACTCGAGCACAGAGGCGAATCACAGCATCAGAAAGATCTTAGAAATCGAGTATATTGACATACATTAAAAAGTTAGAAATATAGCCTTGTACTTCACGCCATTATTACATTTTGAAAGTAAAATATGAGTACAAAAGATGTAACAGAAACTGCACGCGTACGACACGGCCCGCGTCTATAGCAATTGGTACATGTATATGCTATTAGTGGAGTCGTGGTTATTCCGCCGGCTGAGAAAAAAAAACACTGCCACGTGTAAGAGTTTAGACATCTCTGGTTAAACACACGTACATGTACATGCTAAATGATGTAACATAAATTTACATATTTGCGAATTTCAAAGTCCTGTGTCGTTTCTTAAATGGTGGCTAATTTGTTCACAGTATAACCTTTGCACACCGGCATATTTTGTTACACACTCGACAGACATGCATGTGTTTTTGTAAACACTGTGCATCACGTTATGGCTACTTTCGGTTAACTGCGCGTGTTGTATACGTCAGCAAATAGATTGAGCTGTAATATGAAAGTAAAAATTCCATTGGCCCACCTACAAAGGTCACGCGCAGGGATCACCCTGTCTGCTAACCTGCGCATGGACTTTTTTTTTGCTAACGAGAGGTCAATTTCAAGCGTTCTCATAAGATGTCAATATACCTAGGTTTGAGTACGACCAGTCTGCTTTATGTCTGTGAAAAAATATTTGCACGCGCTCAAAACACTATCCCACAGGGGCCTGTACGCGAACGTTGGTAAAATGAAAATTTTCAAAGCTGGTAAAATTGTGTACAAGGTCATTTTCAAGGTCGTCTTAAAGTGTCAGCATTTGCCTGGGACGTCTGAGTTTTCAAAATTCAGGAGCTGTCGGCATAGCCTTTCAATTCATACAGACAAAACGTGTTCCATACGGTAACTGTCACTTCTATGGAAGGCCAAACCTGTCTTAACCCGCGTGTACGGTTTATTACGTTACAGGCGTTCAAAGGATATAAAACACATGCGTGGCCCATGCGTCCGATGATGAATCATTCAAATATATAGCGTCATGCCAAGAAAAGGTATTGTCACACCCAATGAGGAGTAAATGGGCTATAGCTTTTCAATAAGTAATGTTTACTTACAGTTTGTGTACGGTAAAAGTGTTAATCATGACAACACCTAATCAATTACTGCTACTTTAACTGTTTCGGCTATTGATCACATGGTGGCAACTGATATGGCATTTACAAACCGAAACGAAGCATTACTATGACCGTTGCAACACGTGGTACGGAATTTTCAGAAACAACTACGGTTCTGTAGTATTCATAAATAACGGACAAGGTCATAAACCATTGATTATCGATTGTACTTGAATATTACCTAAGGGAGATATTGAACTTGCCGCGTAACTTTCGTGGAAATCTTATGTTTTATTACTCGTTCATGACTTGTTTTCCTTGGTATCGTCTATCTTACGCACTTTAGTCATACAATTTGCGGCGGTACGGACTCCAGACCATAAATTTGAAGCGACGTGTACTCAATCGTATAAAGGCATAATAAAAACGTTCAGTTCAGTTTGTCCGAATCTCTACAGTTACAACTACGCCACTACAAATCATTTATCTACATGTAATTCCATATCTCATACCGACTTAGGTCATTGGACTATTTGAAAGACCTTGATTGGACCCAGTACTGACCTTCGTTTTATTGTGAGCGGCGCTGTTACATGTATTATCTAATAATAAAAATGCAAGGACTTGCTTACCTGTTATAAAGAACTGTGATTCATAAAACAGCTCATGTTAAAAATTGACCTTTAGAGATTATTCAATATACTGCATATTATGTTGATTTTTTTCATATGCCAATAAGCTGGCTTGTATAACTATGTCTGCTTATTAATATCGAATGTTTTACTATTCAATTATTCTAAAATATTTAATTATGTTGGTAGTGTTGCGTGTTGTTGTGTATCTATATTGTAGTTCGTACCACTTTTAATTATTATAATTTTACTTTTATTGTGATATTTTTTTTCATTTTTAAACTTAACATTATTACTACAAATAGAGTGTTTGCTTTATGCAGATGCTAAATAACGAGAGGTTCCCGATTCGATTTAAACATATGTAGGGGCAATAAAATCACGCAATCATTACGTAATTTTATGGCTCGCGATCTCTCTAACCTGTGAGATATCGGCCTCTCGCCTAATTTGCATAAGTAATTGTGATTAGCTGGAAGCCCCTCAAGCGTTTAAAATTCAAGATTCGTTACTAAAATATTAAGGTATTTTACATGTAAAAAAATATTGAACAAGCAACCTTTATGAATAAGCATATTTTGTAATAAGATGAATTATGGCAACTGGGTGAATACTTTCTTGAGTCACAATTATATTCAAAGAATGAATCTAATATTAGTGAAAACGAATGCACAAGTCCGAGTGCCATACCTTACATCACTCCAACATGATAAAGAGATAGTCTTACTATTTCCTCTTCGAAGGCAAACCGATCATACAGGTTGACATTGTAGAGTTGTTTGCCCCTTATTACGTCTCAGTTTGATGTGCAAATAGCTCGGAACACACCCCCAACAAAATTTGTTCGGCACTTATAAACACAATGTAATCCAATATTTAAATGCATTTATGATATAACATGATGGATTAAGTTTAGCAATGATGCTAGCACAATTCCAAGTTACATCTACATGTACCTATCTACCCATCTGCATCAATCGGTGAAAGTTGATATGAAAATAAATGGTGTATCATGCCGCATGTGTGAACTTGCATGTTTAGGTTTAAACATACAGATGTTTAAAAAGTGGTGAGATTTTTATAAAATGTACGGTTTTTATTTAGAGTGATTACTTAAATCTTCATTTTAGAGCGGAAGTTTATTAACAAACAGGTACATTGTGTGTAATGAGCCGGTGGTGCCCAATACCGAAACTACACTTTCTTTTCCTACAAAAATAGCGCTTAATATTGTCACTGGTTAACGAATTTTAAACGAAGAAATTACAGCAAACAGAGTCAGACAATCAGATCACAGTACCGCTAAAACCGATCGAAACGGTTCGCTTACCGGTCCATTGCAGTCATCGGTCCGGTGAACGGTCCGGTGAACGGTTATGGACCGATATGACCGAACCGGAAAACAAACGCAAACGAACCGCTACGGGAACGCAACCGGAACGCAACCGGAACGCAAAAATGGTAAAATTCACTGTTGGCAGTACTGTACTGGTGCTCAATATTATATTTATATTTTACTACTTGCTTTACTCGTGTTACGCTCGATGCTCTGATGTTACACTTATACTTTGTCCGAGCTGTACCTTGCTTCTGTACTTTTTCGTAAAAGTATCATTAACCAGTGACAACAAGAAACGCCATTTAAGTGAGGCAGCGGTAAGAAATATGGAATTGAAAAAAAGCGGTGAATTGCCAGTTCGTATATAAAATCTATTAGCAGATTACCACTTGACTTGTAATGCATCGTTACGTATTCTTAATTAAGATTTTTTTTGTGAATGGGGATTTCAGATGAGCTTGGGTAACTGTTAACTATTATACAAACGTCGTAACAAATTGTATGTAAATAAAGATAAACAGTGTGACATCCCTGTTTTGATATTCGTTCTTTACCTTAAAGATGCTTTGCTTGACTAGTCAGACTTTATTCAACTAATTACCTAAAGGCAATAATATATGGTAAAACTTGATTGTTACTTTTACATTTGATATATAGAATGATAATGTGATCTGCTATCGTCATCAGTTATATTTGAAAATTTGATGCAACCTGTACATGTAGTTAGTACCAGGATACATGTATATTAGACATACAAATCACGATTTAGCTATGATCAAACAAATCTTTTCATGTTTCTCAAAATAACGATAACTTGTCCAAAACAAAATGGACACCATGATGCTATCACTAAATGTAGTGTGGTGGTAGTGAATTACTGTTATATAAGCTTTTAGAACCTGTATTAGTGTGTGTTGTTGCAACTGCCGTTAGAAATGTCATTTCAGTTCTTGGGTTACTGCAAGTTTCCTGACAATATCAAATGAGAAAATTCTTCAAACTGGAACTTATTTACTAGTTTAATGTCTCCTTTAAATGCTCGACTACAGAAAAAAGTTGAACAGTTTCACTCTGTTTTACACATCAACAGGTTATAAAACATCACTCAATTAGAAAGTTTAAGGCAGATCACTATTGTCTTTAGTGGGTAGGATGCATTATGCTTTAGATTTTTACTTTCTTCTTTAATATAAAGTGTGTTTCTTTTTGTCGGGATGTCATAATATTGAAGTATTCTGACACCAATAATTCATGTAATAAAACTATAAATTAGTGAAATTTTCTATTTTTATTCATTTCATGCGAAGAGGTACATGGATGATACTTTTAAGCAATTCTGTGTGATGAGTTGATGGTTTCATGGAGTTGATATATGCCTTCTGTCCATCTAGCGGTGATTTGTCAAGACCAAGGGCAATCTGACGAAGTACCTCATAGTTGTAATAGTGTGCCTTGGTCTTGACGTCCTGCCTCATACCGGATGATCCTGTCAGAACAAGGAAATTATACTCATGGAGAAGGATATTTCTATCATTCAACCTTCATAAAACTTGCACAGTCGGTTTCTTGTTACATGTAGATGATCCTATTCGAGGGTGGAATCAATAGGTCTTAGGTCAAGATGACAGTGACCTCCGTTAAATTTTCTGCGATCAAGAGTTTTAGGTCACACCCTTCATTTAATTTTTCATTAAACTTGCTCAGAAGGTTTCCTGTAACATGTAGATGATCCCTCTTGTTTTGGGGGTCAGTCAGTCAAAGGTCAATGTCACAATGACATCCGATAGCATTTCCTTGTTAAGGCTCTACATGTCGTAATTTCCGTTGAACTTTCATCAACTTGCTAAGAAGGTTCCCTGTTACATACAAATGGTCCCTATTGTTTTTGGGACAGTTGGTCAAAGGTCAAGGTTACGGTAACTTCCGAAATATTTTCCTTGATAACGCCCTACAGGTCACAGTTTTCATTTAACTTTCATCAAATGTGCAAAGAAAATTGCGTGTAAAGTGTAGGTGACCCTATTAGATTTTGTGAGCAGTGCGTCAAAGGTCAAGGTCATGGTGACCTCCGTTACATTTTCCTTGATCATGCTCTACAGGTCACGATTTTTATTCAACTTTCAACAAACTTGCTGAGAAGGTTTCCTCTAACACGATCATATTTGATTGTGTGATCAGTAGGTAACAGGTCAAGTTCACAGTGATCTCCGATAGCGTTTCCGTGATAACGCTCTACATGTCACAGTTTTCGTTCAACTATCACAAAGCTTGTTGAGAAGGTTTCCTGTAACATGTAAATGATCCCTGTCAATCTTTTTGGTATTTGGTCAAAGTTCAAGGTCACGGTGACCCGAAATTTGAAAATATTTTCAACATTAAGGCTTGAGATCTACATTACCCACTGTCTTCAAACGTCAGTATTGGTCTTACTGAGTAGACGATCCATGCGGTTGTTATGGTCAGCAGGTAAAGCTAACTCTGTTAAACAATGGTAATCATTTCAGACGTTGACTGCATTCTTTTCTAGATTTCTTATCAGACAACGCATAAAGTCTACCGTGCCAAGGCAAAACCCTATTTTTCCGAGACAAACCAATATTTTGCCTATCTGAATTTGCCATTGGCAATAGTTTTCACATTTTTGCAAATACATTCAAAGCATTGTTTCTTTTGACTAAATAATGAAATATTTGTTTGCTATGGCAATATTGCCACTACAAAATGTATCTGTGGCAAAACTGACATGGTATAACTTCACAATTGCCTTTGGAAATCATTTAAGGTTGAATTACGACTTTCCGCTTTGTAGCCTTTATTTTCAAACCGCAAAACGCACGTATACTAAAATGTAAAGTTTCATTCTGATGTAAATGGTAATTTTGCCGGCATCGATAGTGTTTCTTCGGGCATTAAAGATCCCGTACTTGTATCCAATCAAGTTTATTCCAGTTTCATAGTATTCGTTATATATACATTTTATATATATAAACATTTTAATGTTTTCATGAAAACTATGCACTTTTTACTTGTTTAGATAATACGAATCATTTATTTAAAATGCGTAAGTGTATATAAATAATTTATAGGTGATTTTAAATAAATTTTGAAATGATATTCGCTGAATTCGCAGACATATGATACCTTTTGATACAGACGCTAGAACTCAACATTATTTATAAGCAGACATTTCGGAAGTAATTTGCTTTATCATTTTTGTCTTTGAAATGAGAATATTATTTCCTTATTTTTACTTATCGAGTAGTTGATATTGATATGTGAAACAGTCATTTTAGAAAACTTGATGCTTAGACCTGAAATATTCCCATTTATATGTTTGCCATTGTAAAACATTTCAGTTGTGTGCACTGATGGGTGTGATTACACACTATGTTTACCCAAAAGTTTCAAATGTCAGGTTACAGTTAAATTAGGTCCTTAAAGAATCACGTGTCCTTTGCTAGACAAAGCAATGAAACAGTTGATATGTGTTATAGTTCCAGTTTAACCTTGCATATACAATGTAGTAAGTGTTTGAATCAAAACTTTCATTTGGAAGCAGTATATTTCAAATAAGGCAAGGAGCTTTTGAAGATGTAATTGAATTAGAATAACCCTTTGGTATAACTTTCTTGTTTACTAGTACAGGTCGTTATAGATAGTTACATGTTATAACAAGGGTGTCAGATTAAGTTTTTTTTTTATAAATACCCCGTATCTATCAAACAGTACACAGAAAAAAATGAAAATAAAATTACAACAACAATTGTTTTTCTTACATGATATTTTAACATATTATATTCAATTGGAACATGTATATGCACAAATGTACCTACCTTTTAAAGATTGGAGATATTAGTCATTACCAGGTGAAATATAGATTAGGAAATGAATAACACTCTTATCAATAATATCCATATAACGTCAAGACATCATGACATCACTGCAACATTGTGTATGACGTAACAAATTGGCGTACAAATGTTTGCATGATGTTAACATACATGTACCAGTGAAGAATTTAGATATTGTTATACAACACAGATTATTATAATGTTTCATAGTTGCATGTCAAAATAGATAACAAAATAGTGCAGCATCTAGAGATGCAAAGTCACTACGGAAAACTGCCTATTATGCAAAATGCAAATTAAAAACACCAACAGCTGTACTACTTTGATAAAAAGGACGTATCAAATTGAAACAGATAAGCAGAGTACTATACTTAACATAAAAAGGGACATCATTTACCAAATGAAGTCATGTGAATCATACATCTTCCAACATTTCTGACACATAACTCATTGGAGTAGATATAGCTTAAATATGTGCTTGGAGCGAAGAAAAACCCGCTCATAAACATTTAACGACTGTTTCCTACAATCCAGTTTTATTCATTTTGATGTTTATAACATGCACCGAATATTCCCCAGTGATTAGCTGCCATAATTGTTTTATAAAAATATTAAACGTAACAAGGAAAAGGCATAAATATCATTAAGCTTACAATGAAGTTTTGGCGGTTCTTTTCTGCCTATGTATCTGTTTGGTACACCTGTTTTGGAAACATGGCTATATATAGCAATAGTTTTAAACCAAGTACATGTATCACGATTATTGGAAACATTTTTTACAGAGGGCTTTTGTAGAAATTATATAACTGAGTTCGTTAGAAATGAAGACGATAATCACTGCAGAGCAACTAATCTATCATCAGTATCAAATTCATTTTAAGACATAAACCAATGAACTGTGCCAGCGTGACACAATTCCTTTATTCATGAACATATCAAATGGAAAAGAAATGCATTAATACACAGGTAAGTAATTTCTAAGCCATGCTAAAAATAATGTTAGGCTGCTCATTATACATGTACACTATTGATTGGCATATAATTATCGTAGATCTTAACAAAATGATTTGTTCTGTTTCATGTCGTGAATGTGCTTATACAGACATTTGCAAAATTAAACAGACTACATTTCCCCAAGTTGAAAATTTATTATTACCAATTCAAACTAATATTTTTCAATAAACGTTCTTCCCTTTTCCTAAATTCGAGGTCTCCATTTCTTCATTTTGAAGTGTATCTTTCCCTGAAAACAATATGAGCGGGAAAGTTACAATGCTTCACGCGGAGGCAAACATTGCAAATAATTCTACGTTGACTCACCAAGTTAACAAACGTGTGTGATTTTTTATGTTAATTCACTATTAGTTGATATATATTTTATATAAATATAGTTTTTTAATATTTCTGTTCATTTACAGTGTAATTTTACTTTTATCTATGTATTTCTATCAACTTTATTAACAATTTTCGAAATTTAAGCATATAGATCTAAACTTTTTAATGTGTTTGCGAAAAAGTTGCAGCAAAAATCAATCGGTACGTCGGAATTGTTTTGTATTTTACCATCACATGCGTCGGACATTTGTATGATATTCATTTGACTTCCCTTAAAGTATTAGTAACAGACTTGTAACTAGTAGTAACTAGTAGCAGATTTGCTTCAGTTGAAACCAATAATTTAACATACTACATTATTTACATGTATCTGTTTTGTCTACACACCTTCTGAACTGCATTCATTTTAAATTTCCATTCAATCAATGTACTTCAAAGTGACCCTTGAAGTGGGTGACTAATATCATCATAGATGTACATGTATAAACATATTAAACGTATACATATATACTTTTAATGGGCAGTATAGCGACCAATAGAACAAGCTTTAAAACATTGTTCTAAAGGCCGTTTTCTTGTTGGTATTGATTCGCAAGTAAGACACATAGCAGTATCTCACTGTAAATTCTTTTTTTACAAGGTTGACAGAAACTGTGTTGTAAAATAACAGATATCATATGTTCACATGACTTTAATCTTTATCTTTAAGCATTGTTACATACAATAACCCGTTCTTTGGTCGCATTTTGGCAACATCAAATACAATTATTCTGTACTTACAGACTAGAAAGAAGCTGTTTATACGAATTTTTCTCGCATTGTCGGTTGCATACTCAAATTATAAAATATAGTTCAATGATATATATTATGAATACTTTAAAACATGTAACATTGAATCACGATTGTAATCAAATATATTTTGCCGATATAATAACACTCTTTTATTTCCACGCTTAATCATGCCTGTCATCTTTCGAAAAGTTTCTGCGACATTCCTAGTACACTATACTAAGTGGTATTTTAACGCATTGAATAAACAAGATAAGCTCCGATTTCAAATCAACAAATCTACAGGGTATCACTTGAACATGTAAAAGAGGAAACAAATTGTACGTAAGTGATATGATTAAGAGGTAAATTAATGACATCTATTCGTACTTTGTGTCAATCAAAAACACCTGCCATCTGTGAAAAACACAATTTCGTATACACATTTAACAACTAAAATATTGCACCTGTAATACTGAAATCTACTATGTTAATTATCCCATCACTCTACATCAAATAAATGCAAAACAATATTTCCCCCGACCCTTGCTACGTCTACGAGGAGGAAAATAAACGGGGTTACCCCAAACTAAAAAGAAACATAACGACATGCGTGTATCAAACCTTCAATTCTCATAAAAAAATCAAACTCAGCCATTATCAAAGATAAAAGAACATTCTGATATATCATTATCTGGCAGAATTATATTGATTATACATGGCCTTCTAAGAGGTACTTTGTTGTCCCGATCAGAGGCAAAGCGAGGGATAGGAGCTTTCCCTGCGGTCGGAACAACCCAGTCCTCCGTAGCAGGCCGTGGAAGAGTATTTTTCTTGCACACCAATTTTAACTTTAATGTTATTTTTACGAGAAAACCTCTTATTAAATTTAATCGGTACATGAATATTCATCTTTAAATCTAAAACAATGTTGACACAAGCCTTTCTTTCGTATTCAAGTCGTTTCGTCATGAGAAAAAGTAGTCGGAATATCATTGAAAAAAGTACTGCGCTAAATTTCTATCATGTACTTTTCGATTCAAAAAGCAAAACGAATGTTGCTTTTTTTATATGATGGTTATTTCTGTCGGTAAGACATCCTTCTTGGTAAATGAGAGCTACTTGTAATTGTGGTCCTGGAACTTGAAGCCGACCCTGTGATGTCCTTACTAAATGTCTTCACGACTTTAACTTGTCAGTCTCTATCAAATACACTTTTCATATATATACATTATCTAATGGAAATTAGGTACATTTTGGATAACTGGTACTAATCTGGTTCAATAAGCCTATTTATATTATCTCCCTTAACGGGTATTTATTTTACGCTTTTTTTTCAGCAAGAACTTCTTATATATTGTATATCTGTAGCGCGTCCGTCGTGATATCCGTATATCAAAACTTCAAACATAAGAATGAAAAGCTATAACATTGATTTGTAAGGACACCACAGTGATACTTCTGAAACATCGTTTATTCGTTGAAATACAACGACTTCTTTTAATAACCAATGTCAAGCACAGGTGAGTGTAGCGTACCAGGGACCCAAAGAGTGAATGTTAGATAAAAACAGCCTAATGACTATATATTTGTTTATCAATAAGAAGGTAAACAACACAGTTCGCACATAGACCCAGTTTCAGCTTCAATTACTTCATACAGAATAGTGCATATTTATCAAAACCTATTGCATATATAGCCTACGTAATTTTATTTTCCGTAAACGTTTACTTCAAGGTCGAAATGCAAACCGTTTTGTAACAGCGACTGATAGTTTCCGAAATGTTTGTCATTTTTGCCAACTCGAATAAATCTCACACATTTCGGGTACGTCTATTTTCCAACCGTCACTGTGGACATACACAAGAACGGCACAACACTGCTACTTGAGCTCAGTATTCCATAGAGATGTATAAGTGATGTGTAACCTAGACTTGGTAAGACCTGGCCGATCGATGCGGTATGGAAACTAGTTTTTCTCATTATCAGTATGGCTGCATGTATATGTTTACAAAATATATCAACGAAATAAAATGAATACTGTATTAACGGATCGTAATAAAACTGGAAAGCTTTTGGAAATATTTATCAAATCAATTTCTACGAGGGTCGGTTGTGTAATATTTGGATGACACAAGGCGAGATTGTTTAAAAGCTTGTTAAAAGGGAAGAAGTCAGTGTTAGAAATGTGTGAGATTTATTCGGGTTGACGAAAAATGTAAAACAGATCGGAAATTATCAGTCGCTATTTCAAAACGGTTTGCTTTTGGGCCTTGAAGTAAACTTTTACGGAAACGACAAACACTTATGCTATATATGCAATAGGTTTTAATAAATATGCATTATTCTAGATGAAGTAATTAAGGCTGAAAGTGGGTCGATGTGTAAACGGTGTTGTTTACCTTCTTATTGATATATAGTAACTAGGCTATTTTGAACTAAAAATCACTGTATGGGTCCCTGGTACGCTACACTCACCTGTAATGTCAAGTGTGATTTTAACAGAAAAAAAAAAACAAGTTTCTATAAACAAACATGTATGTCTAGACAAATGACTCAAACTGACATGCATCTGTACACTTATATATAACTAGTGGTAGTTGAAAAATTTGGGTGGTTAAACATACGAATCGAACACGGTGTTTTATAATCATTTCTACCTTCACGATATTTAACGACAATCATATACAACTGTTTTATTCAGGTTTTATAATTTGTGCACTGGACCGCTTAAAAATGAAAATTTTATATGAGGGTATGGGTTTGCGAATTGTGTTGTCTAGTACGCTGTAATTTAGGTCGGAGGTAAATTCAGTCTTATCCTGACATAATAAGGCATAATTAATATTTGTCCACATGATATATCTCGTATGGTTTGGATGTTGTTTCGAACAAATGCTTGTTACCTTTACAAATGATTATGAAGGTGTCTGTAATAAAATGGTTATTAATTCTGTATAGAAAATATGCACTTATATGTGTAAATAAAGTCGCGCATTATAACTACAACATAATTCATTTTTATGCACAGCTAAATACTTCATAACATATTTGTCTACTAACTGATTCATATATCTAAAACTCCATAATTATACACTCTTTAATGATTAATAGAACATGTTTACTGATCTCTTTCATAAATACTAAATACGCTACTAGATATGTTATTGTAAGAAATATACACACTATAATTTCTTTTCCAAAGGTAAATGGACATTGTTTCCTCTGTCTGTAGTATTAAGTTTATCAGATATGTTAATTATGCTACCAAATACATGATAAGGGTAACAAATCGAATTATATATGCATGTATGTATATTAGAGCTTTATCGTTGGTACCGGTTTCCCATATGACCAACGCCCTCATAAGAGGTTAGTTATTTTAGGTTTCGGAGAATAGCGCAAGATACAGAAAGCGTCCAAATTCCAGAGGCATCCCTAGTTTTTATACATGCCAGGTGTATAGCACCGATACATTGAACTTCGGCTTTTAAGTTCTCATCCGAAAGACTGTTAGTAATTTTAGTTAGTGAGCCCTGGGAATCGAACCCGCAACCCCGGAATAACAAGTCTCGTGCTCTACCGATTGAATTATGAACTTTGCCATGACAGTATGTAACAAATATTGATACATGTACTTATAATGGGCCGGCGTCGACCCGGTGATCCATAGAATCTGTTTTTAGATAGTCGCGTTCATTTATTTTCGTTCTTTTTACTTTATGGAAACATAAATGTCGTTGATTATTAAAGTTAAGCAAAGTGTATTCGGCTGAAAACAACTATTTATATTAAAACATCTATTCTTATAAGATTCTATAAAATTATCCCATTAGATCTACGTGTCAGAAATAAACATGTATTCTAAGCAGACTCTATGTATTCCCATTCCTTCATAGAGTTCATTAGATAATAAACCTATTTATAAACACCTACGCTCGGATGCAGGCGACAAATACATAAATTATTACTCTTTTGGATCATAGTTCTGCTAGTCACCTCTATAACAAAGTGTAATTACCCAAATTACGACGTCAGAACAATCCGTTTCAAACTCTAGGTATAAATGGGCTAATACAAATAATATGTCTTTACAACTTTCAATGGCTGCCCTAAACACTTTTCCTATAAATTGCACTTTCAAACACATTATCTAAATGTACATGGAAAATTGAAACATTTTGGCTAACTTAAACAAATCTGCATATATATCTTTCCTTTTACAAATAGTCATTTTACACTAATGTAATCGTCATATAAACATAACTGCTATAACTAGAATTCGCTATTTTGGAGCTTGAAATGACCATAACATTATTGAATTTGGGGGGATCGATATAAAACCATAAACCGTGACAATGTTGATATAATCCATACAGTGATCTTTAAAATGTAAGTTTTAACGGTGCGACATGCAGAAATTATTACTGGCCTAGTGGTATAAGGGGTGAATTCAAGATCGTTGAGGATGGAGATCGAATCTCTGGCGATATTTTTTTGTTGTATTTTGTGAAAAAATATCAATTATATCTTGCACAATTTTCATGTGATTTTATTTATTTATGACGCCTTTACACATTTGTCTTCAGCCATGAACATATGCAACGCGCATATATAACATTATGGCAGAACAGCTTACTTAGTGCGTTGATCATAAAATTACAAATATAGAATTTTCCGATACATATAACAATTACATTAACATGCGAAATTTCAACATGAAAAAATGCATCTCAAAATGACATAAAGCGTTAAAACGCTTTTGAAAGTAATGCAATTTCAAAGTATTATTGGTAGAAATAATTCTTTTATAAATTTTCTTTTATTTTTTTTTAATTTTAGGCTTCAACGTACTGTTTGAAATCTGTACATCTTGTGGAAGAAAGTTATTTTTCTAAATTTTCACCTTGTCTTCTTGGATTTATCGTCTTTGCATTTAACAAAATACTGACTTTTTGCCATTACAATGCAGGTGAAGAACCGACACAACAAAAACAGATTATCATGTAATGAATGTGCATATTATGGTTTAACGCTTGACAAAACCTGTAAATAAGGCAGTGTTTTCGTTTTTGTTCTTGCATATATGTGAATAAAATAAACCTTACAGGTAGAAACGACCGATCGATATTGTTCGCTATTTTCGTATAAGCAATGACATCATATTACTTGAACCGTTTAAGTGCCGATTTTTTATAAAGAAAGTGTTTGCAAATAAATGTTTTAGTTTTGTTTTAAGATTGCTTCGATATGGAAGTGCCTGGTAGGAAGATAGTAGACCATTTTTCGTTGCCGTCATCAGGAGATGAAATGGATATAGTGAAATGTGGTAAACATCAGGGAGAAACAGTAAGGTTTCATTGTCGCAAACATGAAGTTGTTGGTTGTGGTGATTGTATGATACCTGATCATAATGCCTGTGCTCCTGAATCCATAAAGAACCAATCAAAGAATTTTCATCAAAGCGAAGACTTCAAGACTTTCCTCAGTAAAGTTGATGAACTAACAGCCGAAAACAAGTATACGGTCCGGGAAAACAAACGGATTAATAAAACTACGATGGACAAGGTCCTCGGAGATATTAGAAAATTTAGAATAGAGGTCAATAATTATTTAGATAAAATGGAAACAATTACTATATCTGAGGCAAAACAATTTTTTTCAGACAATGACGAAGTATTAACCAAACTAGAGCAAGACTGCAAAGGTATTTCATCTAAAATCGATGAAATGAAACAGATGTTGAACACAGAAACCTATATGGACAGCGTGTTGTTCATCAACACGATCGAATGTAAAACGAGGCTTTCTGAAATGGAGCAAATAGTTACACAGGTAAAATCGAAAAATACGAAACACATTGAATTTGTATGTGACGAACAACTGCAAAGTCTTGTCACTTCTGCAAGAAAGCTCGGAAGCTTGACCATGTCAAGTATATTTCCAAGCAGTAAATCTTTGCAAATGACCCAGACAAAAATCGACAAAACCGTGAAGTCTGAAAGTAGAAACGCCGGCGAGACCAAATCAATAGTACAGTAGTCGGAACGTAACAGTTGTCAAAATTTGCGTATATCGTGCGTATAACGTGCGTGCAACGTGCGTATAACGTGCGTGCACTCATCGTGTATTTTGTCAATCGTATACCGTGTATCATATCGTATCATTCATCGTGCAACGTGCACCATATACTATACACGATACACGATATACGATTCGCGATGCACGATAATCCATACGGTATACGTACGATTCGATGGTGTATTTCGTAGTTAATCGTTTTACTTAGCGTGCACATCTCCCCCCCAAAAGTGCTGATTTCAGTTTATATTATTTGGTGTAGTTGCGAGCGAGAAAGACTTCCGGGACAGGTCGAAGACATTTTCACCTCATATCCGAAATTTAGGTCTATTTTTGCAACGGAAAGGACATCTTTTTTATCTAAACTGCTGTTGTCAATGCATTCCTTAAAGTGCAGCAGACAAGGTACGCCTGTGTCGAAGCAACATATCGTGGGTATGATGTTAACAAGTGTTTTATTGGCTATATGCAAATAATACGCCGAATCAACTACACTTTTACAAAAATATTTAAAGTCCGAAGCAATCCAAAACGTCCCCAAAACAAAACGTCCCCAGACCAAAACGTCCCCCCCATATGACCAAAATGTCCCCTATACTGCCTGATTGGAATAATATATCCGTTAGCTGACATAAAGAGAAAGGTAATTAGGTATTGTCTTTGACTGAATAATTAGTTTGAGTCTCATCAAATGCCTCATTGCCATTCAAAACAGGGTTTGAATATTGTCCAAAATTAATTAAGGCCTCCAGCTGACCCTTTGTGCGTTGTCCTCTACTCCTGCCTACCTGTTTGAACTTGAGGCTGGGGTTCGCCCCTTAGACTGGGGCGCCAGGAATAGATTCTCAAATATTGAGCGAAAGTCAAGGTTTTGGTCAGTGAGATCATAAAGCACGGCTATTTTGTAAGATCCTCCTACAAGTGCCGGAAGAAAACAAAATGATCAAATCTGACATACCGCATCTCGCAAAGTTAGAAACTCAAATGATAGATCAGATATTTTTATTCTGGACATCTACATATATACACAGATGGGTCTAAAAATCCAGGCTCTGGTATATTAGCTTCAGCTGTTGTAATCCATCTAAACATGTATGTTGCCATCATAGGAAGATTGACAAATTATTGTTCCATTTATCAGGAATACTCTATAACCTGTTCCTGCATTTATACCAGAAATGATAACAATAGACACTGCATTGAGCTGTCTTTTACATCATCAACCTAAAAAACTTGCTATATTGTATATATTTTCAGATTCACTATCATCTCTGTTCTCAATGAAATAAAAAAACAGTCATTCTAGACCAGAGTTATTGAATACATTATTATTATTCATAAATTTTATCAATGCCTAAAAACAGGCTTACCAGTTACCATGTTATAGTGCCCAGCTCATGTAGGTTTATGATAATATCTGGTAATGAGAGCAGATGATGCAGACAAAAGGGGCCTGGTTTAGGGGCCATGATCCAGGACATACCATACTCACCCACAGAAATATATGCCGGGATTCGAACCACTATCCTGGATGGATGGTGTAGAGAATTGAAACTTAAAACAAACACATTTTGCCGCAAAACAGTGCGACCTGGCCGTCCTATGGGATACTTGACAAATTACAAAATGGACAAATCAATCACACGTCTTAGGCTGGGCGCAAACTTACTACCAACCAGCTCGGGTTGGTACATACTTTGGGTTGACCAGGTTTGCATCTAGTGCATTGTAAAATGTAACACCCCTCACTGGCTATTTGACTGCATAGCTTTCACCACACAGAGACTAAAATTCAAGCCAGAAATGGATAAGCTTGGACTTGCATGGTTTCACTATTAATAATTATTCTCAGTCTAAGAAAAGCCCTAAGTTAATGTGTATAAAGGTTGTTGGAGAATAACATAGTAGACTGTCAAATGACTGATAAAATTAGTTATCTAATTTACTCCAGTTGCTATCAGACCCCATCCTGTAGGTCACTAGTCAAAATCCTAAACAATTTTTGTATAAATGCAATTTTTTATATTCAGTAAGTACTTAGTATTTTAATTGTAGTAGTAAACATGCTGTTTCACTGGTTAGTGGGTGTTGATTTAAATTGGCAACCCAAAACATAAAAATTCAATCTTGTTATTATTTAGCAAATCATAGTCTGCACATAACAGAAATTAGCAGGGAGTGACGGGTGACATGTTGGTAGGGGTTGCCCAACCACTGTACCTGTTACATGCCTGTTTCAGTTATAAAATACTGTAACTGTAATTTATATCTTATATATAATTTAATACTGTATGGTAGTTTGCACTGTCTGTATGGCACCATATAATATTATAATTAAACAAAATTTCACTGGCTATTATCTGTAATATGTTGGGGACGGAGGGGGTAGGGGGGCGGGTTCAGGATAAATGTAAGCCGGTTTCTACTTACAAACCTACTTGTACTACCTCCAATTGAATGAAACATCAACCCTTTTATCATGATCAGTAAGTAGATCCTTGCAGGTTTGGACTGGCCACTGGCCATACAGATGCTACATCTGATCACCTGCATCTTTCTTACCAGTTTAACTATAACAGACTCTTACTCTCTTACTTCAGAAGGAGGCACATAGAAAAAATTGATTTTAATCAAGTTGTATACCTTGAAATAGGTTTTATTAGATTTGTAATATATATCAGTCTTGTGAGAACCCTCACACTTGATTAATAATTGTATTTTAGTATTACAAGTAGTTCTTTTACTGAAGATCCTAATTAAATTAAGTAGTAAGTTCTGCAAAGAGCTCATTATTTAAGTATACAATAGTATAATATCACTAAAAGAGTACCATAATCATGTTGTATAAAATGAATAAAACATTTTAAAAAATAAGATTTCTTTTAAGGCTAAGATGGCAAAATTGTGCTTGTGTGGACTTCCCATAAAGCCAGTGATACCGGCTAACACCTATTTTTTTGTAGTTTTATTTTTGAACACCTCTATATTAATTGTGTGTAGTTTGTAATCTTAATAGCTTAATAAAGAAAATAATATGAAAATCACATCTATTACTAAGTCACAATTTACTCTGGTCTCAGTAGACCGGTTGTATAGTTATGTAGTCATATAGTACTTCTGACACTGATCTCCTCTGGTTAGTTTCATAAATTGAAACCATTTTAGAAATCTTTCAAAGGGCCTTTTTTCCTGTAAGTGTGGCAGAGGTGGTGCTTGAACTCTGTCCGGTTTATTAAATTTGTTCCTCATCTCTGATAGTTTCCTTAAAATGCCTAGCTTACATCAATTTGAACAAATATAGATCTTTTAAGTTCTTTCTACATATCTAAATTCCAAAATAACTAAAACAAAACATGAGTACCATCATTGCTGAGCTCTATTCTGCAGTCTCATAGTTATTGAGGTTTTTGAAACATGTGAGGTTACACCCCCCTTTATAAATATAGAGTGTTGCTTAGCTCTTTCATATTGTTGTCAGTCTTCCATCAAATTATTTGCTAATGCTACATGTGTATTCCAAGAACAATTTTTCCAAATGAGCTACTACATGTATAGTATAAAAGTAAAAGGTAAAGTGCTTTTTTATTATAGTGTCACCCCTATTTAAAGGGCCAGCCATTTCTGACTTATGAGAGACTTTTTGAGCTAATGTACCTCCTGAATCCTACCATTTAATGCCAGGCACCAGGCAGGTAGGCAAACGGTAACCATTATTTTACTAGCTGGCGGCTCACCAACCAGCTATATCAGAACGGACCCCTGGTGGGCTTCGAACCTTCGACCTCCCACTCCAAAGGCGGATGCCTAAACCACTAGACCAAGGGAGACGGTATATGTACATGTGTTATCACCTCATAATATCATCAGACTTATGTACATAGGATATGCAAACAAAATCTAAATGCTATTATCTCATAGCCTTTATACTGATGAAACTACTTATGTAAAAATGCCATCAGATAAATTAGATATTGGAATGTACATCATTTTTCTGCCCAGTAATTAACCATCCATTGATGTTCATTGTATCTTCTTCATCATCAGTATATCAAATAAACATATAATTCCATATAAGATTATATGTTTCATGTACATACATGTATATGTTAACACCATATATGGCATTTTGAGACTGTATAATCTAGGCTGTGAGATGTGTCTTCTCCAGGGTTCTAACTGAATCTGCTATCCACCACTGGATGCAGAGTTGTGTCATGCAATTGGACCATTCCATTATTCTACAGAGGGTCCAAAATAATTTTGCAAATGATTTTTAATCTGTTTTTTGGTTCATTTCCTAGAAAGTTTTATAAATTTTATCCCAAAATGGGTGAGAAAATTTATAATACATAACAGTCTGTTTAATTTTACTTTAAATTTATTACTACCCCAATAAAGTATTACTCAAACCACCTCAACAGGGGTTCTGAATCTAAAAGAATGGTAGCAGTGACATAAAGTATATGAAACTGCGTGCCAAGAATTAAACTACATTGAAATAAAGATTAACTTTAATAACCCTCTTCATTCTAGAAAATATCACTGTTTCCTAGAGGTTCATTTTTTCTATGTGTTTTTATATACCCCACCTATAGAATAGGCCCACTAAAACACAATATAAAGTAACATGATATAAAACTTTACATAGAATTAATCACCATAGTCCACAGTACATAAATACCGCATTGCGCTTTAATTATCTTCTCTCCTCTAAGAATAATCTTAGATTTCTAGAGGGACATTTTTCACTTTCGGGCTACCGGAAAAAACCTAAATATTGTTCAAAACTTTTTTCTATTAAAACATTGGTCAAAATTAGGGGCTGTATAATCATCACAACTATAAATACTACAAAATAACATTAAAAACCCCGTTCCAAATGCTTGATTTATTCGAAAACGCCATTTCAAGCTTTCAGTTTCTTCAATGTCAATTTACCCCACCCACTTGACACCCATCAACATATCAATTCAAGGTTCCAGTATAAAATTATTATACTTGAACACGGTCCTAAAAAGTGTCTTTAATGTAGAATTTATTTAACGAAAAGTGTAGATGGCAATTAACATTAATTACGCCCGTTTTCTCGCACATCGGGATCAATTTCCTGCCAAAGTCACTCCGACAGGTGTTCAAATTTGACACATACTGTGATATGAAAACTGTGGATCTTTGACACTTATCGATGCCGTTTTTTATTGTTAAGGTATGAAACTACTAATTGATCTTATTCTTTCGGTCTGATTAAAAGGTTTAAGTCTAGATAAAATGTGAAATCTCAAAGTGATCGTATAACGTGTATAATCCGTTTATCGTGTAGCGTGTAGCGTGCGCTTCGTACATCGTGTATATCGTGTATCGTTCTGAATCGCTCATCGTGTATTTACCGAACGTGCAACGTGCGTCTAACGTGCGTGTATCGTGCGTACATCGTGCGTGTATCGTGCACTCCGTGTGACAACTGTTACGTTCCGACTACTGTAAAAGGTCATAGTAGTTTATACTTTCAGTTTATTTTGTTTTCATGTAGCCAAAAAAATAATGGTAATGACGTGTGACAAGCCCGGCTTACGAATAAAGTAAAATAATATAACTGCTTTGGAGTAAATTGAAATGAATCAGTTTAATATAATACAAGTTAATTATTTCCTGTCTGTGTTGTGTCGAATAAGATCAGTTTATCAGAACCATTTTATCAGTTTGTGGCACTTCTACTTGTAGTTTCCATATATCTTATATGTGAAATCAGAAACA
Source organism: Saxidomus purpurata (assembly GCA_022818135.1). Classification (NCBI taxonomy): domain Eukaryota; kingdom Metazoa; phylum Mollusca; class Bivalvia; order Venerida; family Veneridae; genus Saxidomus; species Saxidomus purpurata. The sequence goes on along the minus strand of JAFMSR010000752.1, from coordinate 802 downwards.
AAAACCCAGAGCAACTAAGCATACCTTTTGCATTTTTATTTTAGTTTCTCGATTCATCTTTTGTGCCTGAGTGAGTATGCGACCGTTCTCTAATGTAAGATTTCAAAAAGCGAATTTTCTCCGATTGTTATGGATTTTTGCAAAATGTTTTAGTCGTTTTGTAGTCGTTTTAATGTTTTTTATTTTTCATTTCGTTTCCTAGCAACGCGACGTCGTATGTTAACGGTGTAAAATTGACGTTTTACATGCATAATTGGTTCAAATATGCCACTATTGAAATTTCAAAAACACCATATACTAGCACTTTTTCTGCAGAATACACACATTTAAAATTTTAGATGTTTTTGCCGTCATTTTTGTCCAACGCGCAACGTTTAACAGTGCAAATCCGCCCATTCTTTTATTCCCGACTAACTTTAAGATTATGGAGTATGGAGTCCAAACCCAATTAACTGGCGTCATAATATCACAAGGCTGCATCTAGGGCCAAACAGTAATCATTCAAAATGTTGTAAAATTTCTAGTTTTTTTACTTAACAGCCTTATGATATACAAGATATAAATTTTAATATTTGGCAAACCTCGTAAATTGTTGAAGAGCTTTTGAAAGTGTTTCTTACGTTTTAGAAGTCTCTCCCAAAAACTATATGCATGTACAAGTTATGTATATTATAATTACCCGGTAAGTAATCACTTGTTTTAACAAATATTATGTCGAAATATTTCGAATTTCTGTCTTTTATCAGCATCTTACACACATGGGGAAACGCTGAAGACTACGATCTGCATTAAATTTACTGCC
>JAFMSR010000751.1:0-42354 GCA_022818135.1 Saxidomus purpurata | reverse complement strand
TAAAGGACTCTCATTATGCCGTTGTTAAGCACTGCAACAAGTTGTTAAATAGCACTGCCCGCATCAAATTAGTAACTGTTTTTTCATTTGTTTACATTATTATAATGCACTTACTGTTGTGCTTTGTACACATTATAATCAGGTGAAGGTTGTATTTATGAACCGTTGCTGAGCACTATTAACAATTGGTAAATAGTGCTGCCATTAATCATCTACAGACATAAAATTTATTTGTATCGGCGCATCTATTTTTGAAGCCCACTTTGACACTACCATTGCTAGCCCGTAAAACATGGATTATTTTCATGCAGTTGTCCAGAAAAACATCGCAAGGCTAGCCTTTAAAAAAGCTAGAATGCGGATGGAGGAGAGGACTCTAGTAAGAAAGGAATGCTAGATAAAATGATAACATCAGAATAATTATGTTAATATGAACGTGATTTGTTATCATACATATGTGAACTTGTGTACTGTCCGGTTAGGATAGTTTTACAATGACGCAATAGAAGAGTCTATTTTTATCGGGTAAACACGTTATCTTAATACAAGGGAGAGCACTAGGCGTAATTAATGTCAATGTATATTATATTGTAAATTATATACAGTCGCTATAGTGTAGCAACTCCGGTTCCTGATTATTTTGGTTGTGTCGAACAGGAGCTCATATAGGGACATGTGCATTCAAATTTTTATTCTCTTTTTTCAGTTAGATAGTTTTCATTTATTTATTCTTTTTTTGTTTCATTGATAGATCTATGTTTACTTCTATAATCATTTTAATTAATGTTTTTCTTATTGTACTTAGAACAAATTAAACAATCAACTGAAGATCAAATTTTGCCTTTATTTGACAATTCACCAAACAGCAACAGTTCAAAGGAAAAATGTACCTTCATTACTTGCTGCACGGTTTACATTTTTCACGTTCAGGCATTACAGAACATTCTAGAAGTGTTAATATCGGAGTGTGATCGTTGGCATACATAACACGTTCGAACAGTCTCGGCACGGTTGATGAGCACCGCCAGATATTTAAAGAACGATTACCGTATGCCCTGCTTGACATTGAAAGATAAAGTTCGGGGATAAATGTGTCCGGAAAGTGTCTCTTAAGTCACAAATGGCTGGTCCTTTAAAAAGGGGTGATACTGTTATAAAACAAAGACTCTACTTTCACAATTTACAAACATATAAAGACGTCCAAATAATAAAGCATACATATTACTGCTACACATGACAATAATCCCGTGTCCACGTACAACATGTGCTACCAGTAAATATATGCATCGGGTTTGTCTTATTTCGAGAAATTTATTGAGAAATTAAAATCTCGGAGTAAGTTCCACTGCGGATGAACGGCCACCGGATATTGGGGCGAAAGTGAGCACAGATAATTAGTTTTCGTGAGGAACGTGTTACAATTGATGTAGGTTAAAATCCGATATTTAATCTAATACACACTATCTAGTGTTTCTTTCTGTGTTTTTTGATACTTCGATGGCTATCTTAGTCCAGTGTATACCCGAGCTGTAAATAATGTCGGTTAATATGTTAAAATATCAAAAAGAAGATCGCCTGCTCACTTGAAAAGTTCGACCGTTGGTAGTGTTTACCGTTTTATTTTGCAAATGTGCTTAGCTTTGAATAACCTGAATCGAGCAATTTATTTGCGCAAGTACCAGACATAAGTGTTCAAGATTTTATAAACAACAGTGCTTTCGGGGCCAAAATATTGATACATATGTAACTAAAGTTAGTGTACTGGGTATTGTTTATTTTGTTTTCTGGTGTACCGGAGTATTGATACTAACGTGTACTGAGTATTGGGCATTAAAAGTGAGTAAAAGAAATATTCTGCTGCCTTTAAAAGCGTTGTATTAGCTCACCAGAGCACGAAGTACCCAAGGTTGGTAATTGTGATCGCCTGGCGTCCGTCGTATGTATGTCTGTCTATCGTATGCGTGTCGTCTGTGCACATTTAACCTTTTGTATGCTAAAGAGACTGCATTTTGCACTGGATCTTCAGGACACTTGATCAGAATGACTGCCTTTATGTAATCTATGTCGATTCGAATATGGGTTATATTGTTCAAAAACTATGTCACGGGGTCAAATCATAGACAAAACATTTTGTATGCAACAAAGGTTCCATTTTTCATTCAACCATGAATTCAGTCAGTATGGTTGCTTTGATGAAATTTAGGTCGAGTAAGAATATGAATTTTGTTGGGTCAAAAATTAGGTCACTGGATCAAATCATAGAAAACCCTTGTGTATACAATAGATGTTGCATTTTTCATTGAACCTTCATAACTGTTAGTCAGAATCACTATCTTGATGAATTCTATTTTGAGTGTGCATATGGATCATCTTTGGTCCAAATAAAATCATAGAAAAATCTTGTGTATGCAATATTCTATGTTAATTGGTGTATCTATTTGAATTAATTTTAAAATGTTTTGATCAAATCAATTCAAGTTTCAGTATGATATGCTGCATATCCAAAATCAATTCTGTTTCTACAAAATAATTTGAATTTACACATCCCGGAAAACTTAATATTCACATCACGGGCACATGTTTTAACGTGCTTAGTATATATTCACGTTGAATGCCCTTGTATACATCGAACAAAGCGTGTGATGTCTGAGGGAAGGATGGCCAATTTCAGCTTTGAAAATATCAATACAGGGGATAATGATATTTTGTACAAACCGAAAAATCTGACGTATTTGTTTAGATAAAAGTAGGGATTAACGGACCATTTTTCAAAGAATTGTGTGATTCATCATTTCAAAACTGTTTGAGAATGGATTTTTATCACCTGATGTAAAGGTAAATCTTCAACACAAAAACTGATATTCTTTTAATGATTTTGTTTCTAAATGTTTTTTTTTGTACCAATTTTAAGTAGTATATTCAATCTATTTATTTCATTTTATTATTTGGTTTTCACGAGATTAAAGTAATGGACATTAGGCCGCGAATCATGAATCAAAGAAATAATACAGGACCATGCGTTTCGCGAAATAAAGATCATGCGAATATAGAGTGATTAAAAGCAGGCTGCATTCATGAGGCTTGGTCAGAATGACAGCCTTTATAAAATCTTGATAGAGTTAGAATATGGGTTATCTTGGGTAAAAAACTAGGTCATGGGGTCAAATGTGTATCTACATTTCGATAAAAATGAATGTTGTAGCGATTCGTAAAAAATGTTGTTTTATTGCGTTACTCGCACTCACGCACGCACGCACACACACAATGCAGATGTGGCCGAAAGTTCCGCTATTTCCATTACCTAGAACAAAACACTGCATTTTATCTTACAACTTATACGTATTTAGACAAATGTTTACTAGTTGTAGCGAGCATTTAAAGTCACTTCATGTCCGAGTCATTGAATTGCTGGTGCGGTACTGCATACTTATTTGGTGAAATTTTAAAAATATAAATCTAATTGTTACATGCGTGTCTAATACTCAAAACGCCGGATAAAACAGTTTATAATACACCTTTATAGTTTGAAATATTAACGTTTAATAAGACTTGTGCAAAACAAGACACTTAATGAATCAATACCTTCAACTGATAACAAATATATACATTTCCCATTCAAAAATTTCTATTTTTACTCATTCCTTGATGCAATACTCAGTACAGTGATTCGCTCACTCCGTCAATACTCAGTACACGTTTAACCAATACCCAGTACAGTAATTGAAATGTTTCGAGAACCGTATCTTCGCTATACTTTCGTCTAAAATGATGAAATTTTGAACTTTATTATGTTGTCTTTAGGCAAATGATATGCCCTTGTAAGATTATTAATATGTTAATGATTTATCAAATAAAACGGCATAATTTGCAAACGGTCGAGATTTTTCGAGTGAGCAGGCTATTTGTTTTGGATATTTTCAACTTTTCAACATATTTATGTTGCACATCGAGAATATATTCGGCTTGGACAGTCATTATCGTATATGAAAAAACACAAATAAACACAATATCATATGCATCAGAGTGAAAATCGGGTTTTAACTTACCCCGGTTGTAACACGTTCCTCGCGAAAACTGATTATCTGTGCTCACTTTCGCCCCAATATCCGGTGGTCGTTCATCCGCAGTGAGTTCGGTGACTGGAAAGTCTCTCCTTGATCAGTTTTATACTAAATAAAATGTTGACTGGTCAAATTTAACATCGTACTTAACTTACATGTCTTTCAGCTCCTTGTATGGTTGAATCTGGCCAACGGAGATATTCAAACCTACAGGCCATGTCGGAACAACTGTAACACGGATGAAGAGGTATACTTATTTTAAATTAGTGTCGTGCGTGTTCATGTTGTTACTGGGAAAGCTGTACGTTGATTACAACTAAATGCAACAAAGTTCCATAAAGATTTTGTTCAGTCTTTTATGAGCTATGATTGATTATGCTGTACTTCTTGGTGCATACTTAATGCATATTATTAGATTAAAAAAAACTTACAAAGCTCTTTGAATGAAAAAAGCCCCTGGTTTGGCTCGCGTAACGCAGCGGAATGACAAACATTCCGGGTATAACTTAGTACATAATATTGTCCAACAACAGTTGTGATTTACATGTTCTGCTCGGCATTGCGAATACATCACACTGTTTGTTTGAAATTCATACTTTTATTAAAATGATTTCAAACTCTAGGTACATTGTATTAATATCTCTTCTAATGTTGTTTTAGTGCAACGGAGTACATGATGTTTGCTTGGACCCCGGTTATGGGCAAGAACAGAAACAATGCTTCCGCTGTAAATAACTCTTTGAAATATTTATCTGTTGAACTTCAATATTGATACGATTGTGTGTAATATTACGAGTTATAAGTGTTCTTATCAAATATATATTACAGACTTCAGCTGCTATTGTACGCATCTAATTGTACGATGTTACAGCAAATGTCCGCTGTGCAATCTTTTTGCGATAATTTGTTTTGTTTTTAAAAAGGCGGGGTTTACAGAGGATGCTTTTTCCCACAGTTGGAACAAGCATATAGAAAACTGCTCAAGCATTTTGTTTACTTACAATATTATTTTAAGCTCGACTTTTCGAAGAAAAGGGGAGCTATCCTACTCGCCTCGGCTTCGGCGTCCGCGTCCGCGTTGGTGTCACACCTTGGTTAAGTTTTTAAGCAGGTTTTTTTGAGAAAAAAAACCTACTTATAAGAATGGCGATGTCGTATGCGGGTGGGCGAGCGGGCGGGCGTCAAACATTGGTTTCCGTTCGATAACTTTAGCTAGGAGTGACCAATTGCAATGAAACTTGGTGTGTAGGTAGCTTGCGTGGAGACGCCGCTTGGGATTGCATTTGGGGTCACTAGGGTCAAGGTCAAGGTCACTGTTACTAAAAATAGAAAAACGGTTTCCGCTCAATAACTCAAGCTAGGAGTGACCAATTACAATGAAACTTTGTCTGTAGGTAGCTTGCGTGGAGACGCTGCTTGGGATTGCATTTGGGGTCACTAGGGTCAAGGTCAAGGTCACTGTTACTGAAAATAGAAAAATGGTTTTCGCTCAATAACTAAAGTTAGGAGTGACCAATTACAATGAAACTTGGTCTGTAGGTAGCTTGCGTGGAGACGCCGCTTGGGATTGCATTTGGGGTCACTAGGGTCAAGGTCAAGGTCACTGTTACTAAAAATAGAAAAATGGTTTCCGCTCAATAACTAAAGTTAGGAGTGACCAATTACAATGAAACTTGGTCTGTAGGTAGCTTGCGTGGAGACGCCGCTTGGCATTGCATTTGGGGTCACTAGGGTCAAGGTCAAGGTCACTGTTACTAAAAATAGAAAAATGGTTTCCACTCAATAACTCAAGTTAGGAGTGACTAATTGCAATCAAACTCAGTGTGTAGGTAGCTTGTGCAGAGAGGAAGCTTGGGATTGCATTTGGGGTCACTAGGTTCAAGGTCAAGGGCACTGTTACTAAAAATAGAAAAATGGTTTCCGCTCAATAACTTGAGTTAGGAGTGACCAATTGTAATGAAACTTGGTGTGTAGGTAGCTTGCGTGGAGAGGAAGCTTTGGGTCACTAGGGTCAAGGTCACTAGGGTCAAGGTCACTGTTACTAAGAATAGATTTTTATTTATTTTTAGTTTTAAGCAAAAAAATATTTTTGGGGTCAAGGTCACTAGGGTCAAGGTCAAGGTCACTGTTACTAAGAATAGATTTTTATTTAATTTTAGTTTTATGATTGTCTTAAGCAAAAAAAAATATTTTCGGGGTCAAGGTCACTAGGGTCAAGGTCAAGGTCAGTGTTACTAAAAATAGATTTTTATTTATTTTAAGTTTTTAGTCTTTTAAGCCAAACATTTTTTTGGGTCAAGGTCACTAGGGTCAAGGTCAAGGTCACTGTTACTAAAAATAGATTTTTATTTAATTTTTGTTTTTAGATTGTTTTAAGCAAAAAAAAGTATTTTCGGGGTCAAGGTCACTAGGGTCAAGGTCAAGGTCAGTGTTACTAAAAATATATTTTTATTTATTTTAAGTTTTTAGTCTTTTAAGCAAAAAAAATTTTTTGGGTCAAGGTCACTAGGGTCAAGGTCAAGGTCATTGTTACTAAAAATAGATTTTTATTTATTTTTAGTTTTTAGATTGTTTTAAGCAAAAATAAATTGGGGGTCAAGGTCACTAGGGTCAAGGTCACTGTTACTTAAAATGTAATTTTTTTCTAGTTTTTAAATTGTAGCAAAAAAAATTGGGGGGTCAAGGTCACAAGGGTCAAGGTCAAGGGCACTGTTACTAAAATAGGGGGGAGTAAAGATGACTGTTTTTTTTAATTCTACAATTTCTGCAGGCGCCGTTTAAACCTGCTTTGGCGGCATTGCCGCGTCTTCTTGTTCCTATTAGAGGTATGGCTTTGAAACATACCATAATTATTAACCATCATAACCTCCATCTACAGACAAGACAAGGTTTTTGACAGAGTTATGGCCCTTTTTTGACTTCGAAAGTGTATTGAGCTTGGTTAAGTTTTTCGTACCACCCCACTTTATTTCAAAACCATTGGAGGTATTGCTTTGAAACTTACGATACTTATTTATCATCATTACTTCCATCAACAGACAGGAGTACATAACTCTGTCAAAGATTTTGACAGAATTATGCCCCTTTTTGACTTAGAAAATACATTGAATATGGGTAAAATCCACTTATTGACTTAACCCTTAGAGATATTGCTTTGAAACTTTGAATGCTTGTTTACATCATTGCCCCAATCTGTAGGCAGGAGAAGATAACTCTGTCATGGATTTGTTTTAAAAATTAAGGCCCTTTATTGACTTAGAATCTTGGTTAAGTTTTCGTACCAGTCCTCTTTTTTACTAAACTGTTTGAGATATTACTTTGAAAGTTGGAATACTTGTTTACCATCATGATCCCCAAACATAGGCAGAAGAAGGTAATTCTGTGAATGATTTTATTTGAATTATGGCCCTTTTCGACTTAAATTCTCAGTTAAAATTTTCATTCTTGTCCACTTGTTGTCTCAACTATTTTTGATATTACTTTGAAAGTTTGAGTACTTATGTACTATCATGACACCTATCTGTAAGCATCATGACACCTATCTGTAAGCAAGAGAAGATAACTCTGTGAAAATGTTTCTTGATTTGTACTTAGAAATTCCTAGTTAAAGTCTTGTGTGCCCTTAACTGTCAAAGTTTTATTTTATTGGCAAGCACTAAAAAAGTCGAGCGCGCTGTCCTACGGACAGCTCTTGTTGTCAGTATGTTTTAGATAAAAAATGACTTTCATGACTCACAAAGGTAGACGTAATTGCAGCCAGTAGGATAAAAGTTTGAAATCATTGTAGGTGCCTGCCAAAGCAAGGACCAGTGCTACTTGGAGAGCGTGGAAATGCTAATATGTAATTGCTCTAACTCGGGATATACCGGAGTATATTGTCAAATAGGTAAATATGATACATTATCAGTACAGACAACAATTCGCTGAAGACTGATGACCAAGAAAAATCAAAGGACTGGAAGTACTGGTGGGATATGGTTGTGTTTACATGAGTAAATTTAGTTTAGGCAAGCAATACTGCAATGTTCAACTCCAAGTCAAATACTGAAATTTCTATCCCAGGTGATATACTAAAATGTTCACTCCAAGACGTGAAAATGTTCACCCGTTTATATTGTGAACTTCTGGTCAACTACTAAGTAAGCTTTGAAATGCTCAAAGAGACTTAACAGCTCAAATCCAAGACGTAAAAATGTGAAAAAAGATGAAGGTCAATGTCAAGGAAATAGAAATCGATTAGCAATTCTCGTAAACTTGTGTTTCAGATTGAAATTTTTAAAATGAACTTGCAATGATACAGTTCTCAAAATGTAGTACTAAACAGCCAGTGTGTCGTTTGAATAATCTAGTTCCAGTCAGAATTTTATAACTTTGGTACACAAACTCTAAATGAGTATGTTAACTAATAAAATATAGAAATTTACCTGTGCTGATGTTAATTTCAAACCGGAAGTGGTTGGTGCATACCGAAAGTGACTACCGTTCGGTTACTATGAAAATGTATGGACAGGAACATGTCAGAATGTCAAACTGTTGGACTCTGTTTAATCTGGTACTAGCCAGCAACCAATAACTGTTATAGTTTGGGTTGATGTACGTATAAAGGCTTGTTTAAGGTCTTTAGAATAAGAACTATTTACTATTTTACGACTTAGATAATGCCTAAAAAATACTTCATGCTTCTAAAAGCAAACTTTAAATCTGCTACAGCAGTTTTAACGCAACCTAGCAAAATTTTGAGAATGTATCTGCATCTTCTAGATATGACAGGTGTTTGCCCTTTTGTCGTAAGTGACTGGTCCGAATACTGAGTGTCTCAACTCTCAAGAGCGATTGATATAAGTTGGAAGTACTAAAACGAAGTAGCATAGACAAAATAACAGTTTTAAAACTTATCCTGGTGCAACAACAGCTTTGTATATTGAAGTAATACACTGTCTCTCTTGTGGTTATTTATCACAATAAATATAGAGAAGCTTAAACAAAATATACAACTTAATGTACCATTCAGCATAATGTATCGGACACCGTTTAATAGCAATACATATACATTGCACGTGTTACGTTTTCCGAAAGTTCATGAAAGGGCCATATACTTACATATATTTGCATCACACGCTCATCACGGAAGGTACCAAACCATACACGCATACTAAATACACATTTTAGATATAATGTGTACGTCGTCAGCTAGCCATTTGCAAAATTAGGCTGTAGTGATGAAATATTCATATCATTAAATGGAGAACGGTTAAAATCTGAACCGGCACCAATTCTGTTTGTTACTCACCTATAACATTCTTACACCACAAGAACAACATACACGGAAGGTACCAAACCATACACGTATACTAGGACACATACATTATTGACTTTAACTGCGACGGAAAAATCGTTTCCTCAAGTTAAAATATCACATACATTTGAAGCATAAGAGACTACTTAAGCTCATACTTACACATTAATGTGAAGGTCTCAAGAAATGGTCGAAATTAATATAATGGCATGTACTGTTTTGAGAATTGCTCGTCACTATGATTGTGTTATGAGAAATTATGTTATGTTTAAAATAGTAAATCGTTCTTTCAATTTAGATATTGACGAATGTTCAACTGGTGATCATAATTGTCATGCGGATGCGACGTGTGAGAATACTGACGGTGGCTTCCAGTGCACATGTTATGAAGGCTTTGTTGGAAACGGAACCACTTGCTTAGGTAATGATATATTAACAAACTGTTACGACATTCAAAACAAATTTGAAGTACAATCTGTACGTTAGCTTTTCAAAATTCTAGAGTCATTTGCAAAAATGGGCTTTAGTGATGAAATATTCATATCATTTAAAATCTGAACCGGCACGAAATCAGTTTATTGCCAACGGTCATATTCCTGCTGCTTTCTAACACGGTTTGGTCCCAGTCGCCCGGTGATTACAGCCTTAATTTAGCAATCTTGAGGACTAAATCAGGTTCAATCCCCAGTCAGGCTGCATGAGATGTATCCTTAGGTTAACATCAAATGCCCCATCCACACACTTTAGTCTTCCAAGCCAGCTGTAACTGGGTAACGTTTTAGATTTGAGTGGTTTTTGCTGTTTTGTCGTAAGTGTCTGGTGGGAATAACGAGTGTCTCATCTCTCAAGAGCGATGGATATAAGTGGGTAAAAGCAAATACACAATGTGGCATTTATAGACAAAATAACAGTTTTAAAACTTATCTCCGTGCAACAACAGCTTTTAATACTAATAATAACAATGCATATATATCATGGAACTGCCAAGCTTGTTGTTCCCGCCAAATCAACTCGTTCCAAGTAATATTTCACCATACCAGTTTAATAACCTATAACATTCTTGCACCACAAGAACAACATACACGGAAAGTACCAAACCATACACGTATACTAGGACACATACATTATTGACTTTAACTGCGACGGAAAAATCGTTTCCTCAAGTGAAAATATCACATACATTTGAAGCATAAGAGAATATTTAAGCTCATACTTACACATAAATGTGAAGGTCTTAAGAAATGAGTAAAATTAATATAATTGCATGTACTGTTTTGAGAATTGCTCGTCACTATGATTATGTTATGAGAAACTATGTTATGTTTAAAATAGTAAATCGTTCTTTCAATAGATATTGACGAATGTTCAACTGGTGATCATGACTGTCACCCGGATGCGACGTGTGAGAATACTGACGGTGGCTTCCAGTGCACATGTAATGAAGGCTTTGTTGGAAACGGAACCACTTGCTTAGGTAAAGATATATTAACAAACAGTTACGACATTCAAAACAAATTTGAAGTACAATCTGTACGTTAGCTTTTCAAAATTCTAGAGTCATTTGCAAAAATGGGCTTTACTGATGAAATATTCATATCATTTAAAATCTGAACCGGCACGAAATCAGTTTATTGCCAACGGTCATATTCCTGCTGTTTTCTAACACGGTTTGGTCCCAGTGGTCCGGTGATTACAGCCTTAATTTAGCAATCTTGGGGATCAGGTTCAATCCCCAGTCAGACTGCATGAGATGTATCCTTAGGTTAACATCAAATGCCCCATCCACACACTTCAGTCTTCCAAGCCAGCTGTAACTGGGTAACGTTTTAGATTTGAGTGGTTTTTGCTGTTTTGTCGTAAGTGTCTGGTCGGAATAACGAGTGTCTCAACTCTCAAGAGCGTTGGATATAAGTGGGTAAAAGCAAATACACAATGTGGCATTTATAGACAAAATAACAGTTTTAAAACTTATCTTCGTGCAACAACAGCTTTTAATACTAATAATACCAATGCATATTGTGTAAAGGTTTCATGGAACTGCCAAGCTTGTTGTTCCCGCCAAATCAACTCGTTCCAAGTAATATTTCACCATACCAGTTTAATAACCTATAACATTCTTGCACCACAAGAACAACATACACGGAAAGTACCAAACCATACACGTATACTAGGACACATACATTATTGACTTTAACTGCGACGGAAAAATCGTTTCCTCAATTGAAAATATCACATACATTTGAAGCATAAGAGAATATTTAAGCTCATACTTACACATAAATGTGAAGGTCTTAAGAAATGAGTAAGATTAATATAATGGCATGTACTGTTTTGAGAATTGCTCGTCACTATGATTATGTTATGAGAAACTATGTTATGTTTAAAATAGTAAATCGTTCTTTCAATTTAGATATTGACGAATGTTCAACTGGTGATCATGACTGTCACCCGGATGCGACGTGTGAGAATACTGACGGTGGCTTCCAGTGCACATGTAATGAAGGCTTTGTTGGAAACGGAACCACTTGCTTAGGTAAAGATATATTAACAAACTGTTACGACATTCAAAACAAATTTGAAGTACAATCTGCACGTTAGCTTTTCAAAATTCTAGAGTCATTTGCAAAAATGGGCTTTAGTGATGAAATATTCATATCATTTAAAATCTGAACCGGCACGAAATCAGTTTATTGCCAACGGTCATATTCCTGCTGTTTTCTAACACGGTTTGGTCCCAGTGGTCCGGTGATTACAGCCTTAATTTAGCAATCTTGAGGACTAAATCAGGTTCAATCCCCAGTCAGGCTGCATGAGATATATCCTTAGGTTAACATCAAATGCCCCATCCACACACTTCAGTCTTCCAAGCCAGCTGTAACTGGGTAACGTTTTAGATTTGTGTGGTTTTTGCTGTTTTGTCGTAAGTGTCTGGTCGGAATAATGAGTGTCTCAACTCTCAAGAGCGTTGGATATAAGTGGGTAAAAGCAAATACACAATGTGGCATTTATAGACAAAATAACAGTTTTAAAACTTATCTTCGTGCAACAACAGCTTTTAATACTAATAATACCAATGCATATTGTGTAAAGGTTTCATGGAACTGCCAAGCTCGTTGTTCCCGCCAAATCAACTCGTTCCAAGTAATATTTCACCATACCAGTTTAATAACCTATACCATTCTTGCACCACAAGAACAACATACACGGAAGGTACCAAACCATACACGTATACTAGGACACATACATTATTGACTTTAACTGCGACGGAAAAATCGTTTCCTCAAGTGAAAATATCACATACATTTGAAGCATAAGAGAATATTTAAGCTCATACTTACACATTAATGTGAAGGTCTTAAGAAATGGGTAAAATTAATATAATGGCATGTACTGTTTTGAGAATTGCTCGTCACTATGATTATGTTATGAGAAACTATGTTATGTTTAAAATAGTAAATCGTTCTTTCAATTTAGATATTGACGAATGTTCAACTGGTGATCATGACTGTCACCCGGATGCGACGTGTGAGAATACTGACGGTGGCTTCCAGTGCACATGTAATGAAGGCTTTGTTGGAAACGGAACCACTTGCTTAGGTAAAATCAGAACCGGCACAAAATCAGTTTATTGCCAACGGTCATATTCCTGCTGTTTTCTAACACGGTTTGGTCCCAGTGGTCCGATTAACCAATCGGAAAGCGAGCATTTTGGTAGCGGTATTATATACACGTCATCGTCGGAACCCACGGTTAATTCCTGCCGCTTCTCTCCGTCATATAGCCTGGGTTACCGAGGATGTATACACGTATACTAGGACACATACATTATTGACTTTATCTGCGACGGAAAAATCGTTTCCTCAAGTTATAATATCACATACATTTGAAGCATAAGAGAATATTTAAGCTCATACTTACACATTAATGTGAAGGTCTTAAGAAATGGGTAAAATTAACATAATTGCATGTACTGTTTTGAGAATTGCTCGTCACTATGATTATGTTATGAGAAACTATGTTATGTTTAAAATAGTAAATTTTTCTTTCAATTTAGATATTGACGAATGTTCAACTGGTGATCATGACTGTCACCCGGATGCGACGTGTGAGAATACTGACGGTGGCTTCCAGTGCACATGTAATGAAGGCTTTGTTGGAAACGGAACCACTTGCTTAGGTAATGATATATTAACAAATAGTTATGACATTCAAAACAAATTTGAAGTACAATCTGCACGTTAGCTTTTCAAAATTCTAGAGTCATTTGCAAAAATGGGCTTTAGTGATGAAATATTCATATCATTTAAAATCTGAACCGGCACGAAATCAGTTTATTGCCAACGGTCATATTCCTGCTGTTTTCTAACACGGTTTGGTCCCAGTGGTCCGGTGATTACAGCCTTAATTTAGCAATCTTGGGGATCAGGTTCAATCCCCAGTCAGGCTGCATGAGATGTATCCTTAGGTTAACATCAAATGCCCCATCCACACACTTCAGTCTTCCAAGCCAGCTGTAACTGGATAACGTTTTAGATTTGAGTGGTTTTTGCTGTTTTGTCGTAAGTGTCTGGTCGGAATAACGAGTGTCTCAACTCTCAAGAGCGTTGGATATAAGTGGGTAAAAGCAAATACACAATGTGGCATTTATAGACAAAATAACAGTTTTAAAACTTATCTTCGTGCAACAACAGCTTTTAATACTAATAATACCAATGCATATTGTGTAAAGGTTTCATGGAACTGCCAAGCTCGTTGTTCCCGCCAAATCAACTCGTTCCAAGTAATATTTCACCATACCAGTTTAATAACCTATAACATTCTTGCACCACAAGAACAACATACACGGAAAGTACCAAACCATACACGTATACTAGGACACATACATTATTGACTTTAACTGCGACGGAAAATCGTTTCCTCAATTGAAAATATCACATACATTTGAAGCATAAGAGAATATTTAAGCTCATACTTACACATAAATGTGAAGGTCTTAAGAAATGAGTAAGATTAATATAATGGCATGTACTGTTTTGAGAATTGCTCGTCACTATGATTATGTTATGAGAAACTATGTTATGTTTAAAATAGTAAATCGTTCTTTCAATTTAGATATTGACGAATGTTCAACTGTTGATCATGACTGTCACCCGGATGCGACGTGTGAGAATACTGACGGTGGCTTCCAGTGCACATGTAATGAAGGCTTTGTTGGAAACGGAACCACTTGCTTAGGTAAAGATATATTAACAAACAGTTACGACATTCAAAACAAATTTGAAGTACAATCTGCACGTTAGCTTTTCAAAATTCTAGAGTCATTTGCAAAAATGGGCTTTAGTGATGAAATATTCATATCATTTAAAATCTGAACCGGAACGAAATCAGTTTATTGCCAACGGTCATATTCCTGCTGTTTTCTAACACGGTTTGGTCCCAGTGGTCCGGTGATTACAGCCTTAATTTAGCAATCTTGAGGACTAAATCAGGTTCAATCCCCAGTCAGGCTGCATGAGATATATCCTTAGGTTAACATCAAATGCCCCATCCACACACTTCAGTCTTCCAAGCCAGCTGTAACTGGGTAACGTTTTAGATTTGTGTGGTTTTTGCTGTTTTGTCGTAAGTGTCTGGTCGGAATAACGAGTGTCTCAACTCTCAAGAGCGTTGGATATAAGTGGGTAAAAGCAAATACACAATGTGGCATTTATAGACAAAATAACAGTTTTAAAACTTATCTTCGTGCAACAACAGCTTTTAATACTAATAATACCAATGCATATTGTGTAAAGGTTTCATGGAACTGCCAAGCTCGTTGTTCCCGCCAAATCAACTCGTTCCAAGTAATATTTCACCATACCAGTTTAATAACCTATACCATTCTTGCACCACAAGAACAACATACACGGAAGGTACCAAACCATACACGTATACTAGGACACATACATTATTGACTTTAACTGCGACGGAAAAATCGTTTCCTCAAGTGAAAATATCACATACATTTGAAGCATAAGAGAATATTTAAGCTCATACTTACACATTAATGTGAAGGTCTTAAGAAATGGGTAAAATTAATATAATGGCATGTACTGTTTTGAGAATTGCTCGTCACTATGATTATGTTATGAGAAACTATGTTATGTTTAAAATAGTAAATCGTTCTTTCAATTTAGATATTGACGAATGTTCAACTGGTGATCATGACTGTCACCCGGATGCGACGTGTGAGAATACTGACGGTGGCTTCCAGTGCACATGTAATGAAGGCTTTGTTGGAAACGGAACCACTTGCTTAGGTAAAATCAGAACCGGCACAAAATCAGTTTATTGCCAACGGTCATATTCCTGCTGTTTTCTAACACGGTTTGGTCCCAGTGGTCCGGTGATTACAGCCTTAATTTATCAATCTTGAGGACTAGATCAGGTTCAATCCCCAGTCAGGCTGCATGAGATGTATCCTTAGGTTAATATCAAATGCCCCATCCACACACTTCAGTCTTCCAAGCCAGCTGTAACTGGATAACATTTTAGATTTGAGTGGTTTTTGCTGTTTTGTCGTAAGTGTCTGGTCGGAATAACGAGTGTCTCAACTCTCAAGAGCGATGGATATAAGTGGGTAAAAGCAATTACACAATGTGGCATTTATAGACAAAATAACAGTTTTAAAACTTATCTTCGTGCAACAACAGCTTTTAATACTAATAATAACAATGCATATTGTGTAAAGGTTTCATGGAACTGCCAAGCTCGTTGTTCCCGCCAAATCAACTCGTTCCAAGTAATATTTCACCATACCAGTTTAATAACCTATAATATTCTTGCACCACAAGAACAACATACACGGAAGGTACCAAACCATTATTAGTTATACGGGTTTTTGCCGTGTACATCTGGACATGTACCCTTTTTGTATTGTATGTCGCCCGAGCCGTAAGGCGAGGGTGACATACAATACAAACAGGGTACATGTCCAGATGTACACGGCAAAAACCTGTATAACGATTATATAATACCGCAATTTAAAATTATTGCGCTATTTCACAAGAATATGTATTTTCAATAATCTTAAAATGGAGCCGTATCGATCAAATATGTACACGGATCGATTAACCAATCGGAAAGCGAGCATTTTGGTAGCGGTATTATATACACGTCATCGTCGGAACCCACGGTTAATTCCTGCCGCTTCTCTCCGTCATATAGCCTGGGTTACCGAGGATGTATACACGTATACTAGGACACATACATTATTGACTTTATCTGCGACGGAAAAATCGTTTCCTCAAGTTATAATATCACATACATTTGAAGCATAAGAGAATATTTAAGCTCATACTTACACATTAATGTGAAGGTCTTAAGAAATGGGTAAAATTAACATAATTGCATGTACTGTTTTGAGAATTGCTCGTCACTATGATTATGTTATGAGAAACTATGTTATGTTTAAAATAGTAAATTTTTCTTTCAATTTAGATATTGACGAATGTTCAACTGGTGATCATGACTGTCACCCGGATGCGACGTGTGAGAATACTGACGGTGGCTTCCAGTGCACATGTAATGAAGGCTTTGTTGGAAACGGAACCACTTGCTTAGGTAATGATATATTAACAAATAGTTATGACATTCAAAACAAATTTGAAGTACAATCTGCACGTTAGCTTTTCAAAATTCTAGAGTCATTTGCAAAAATGGGCTTTAGTGATGAAATATTCATATCATTTAAAATCTGAACCGGCACGAAATCAGTTTATTGCCAACGGTCATATTCCTGCTGTTTTCTAACACGGTTTGGTCCCAGTGGTCCGGTGATTACAGCCTTAATTTAGCAATCTTGGGGATCAGGTTCAATCCCCAGTCAGGCTGCATGAGATGTATCCTTAGGTTAACATCAAATGCCCCATCCACACACTTCAGTCTTCCAAGCCAGCTGTAACTGGATAACATTTTAGATTTGAGTGGTTTTTGCTGTTTTGTCGTAAGTGTCTGGTCGGAATAACGAGTGTCTCAACTCTCAAGAGCGATGGATATAAGTGGGTAAAAGCAAATACACAATGTGGCATTTATAGACAAAATAACAGTTTTAAAACTTATCTCCGTGCAACAACAGCTTTTAATACTAATGATAACAATGCATATTGTGTAAAGGTTTCATGGAACTGCCAAGCTTGTTGTTCCCGCCAAATCAACTCGTTCCAAGTAATATTTCACCATACCAGTTTAATAACCTTTAACATTCTTGCACCACAAGAACAACATACACGGAAGGTACCAAACCATACACGTATACTAGGACACATACATTATTGACTTTAACTGCGACGGAAAAATTGTTTCCTCAAGTGAAAATATCACATACATTTGAAGCATAAGAGAATATTTAAGCTCATACTTACACATTAATGTGAAGGTCTTAAGATATGGGTAAAATTAATATAATGGCATGTACTGTTTTGAGAATTGCTCGTCACTATGATTATGTTATGAGGAACTATGTTATGTTTAAAATAGTAAACTTTTCTTTCAATTTAGATATTGACGAATGTTCAACTGTTGATCATGACTGTCACCCGGATGCGACGTGTGAGAATACTGACGGTGGCTTCCAGTGCACATGTAATGAAGGCTTTGTTGGAAACGGAACCACTTGCTTAGGTAAAATCTGAACCGGCACAAAATCAGTTTATTGCCAACGGTCATATTCCTGCTGTTTTCTAACACGGTTTGGTCCCAGTGGTCCGGTGATTACAGCTTTAATTTAGCAATCTTGAGGACTAGATCAGGTTCAATCCCCAGTCAGGCTGCATGAGATGTATCCTTAGGTTAACATCAAATGCCCCATCCACACACTTCAGTCTTCCAAGCCAGCTGTAACTGGATAACGTTTTAGATTTGAGTGGTTTTTGCCCTTTTGTCGTAAATGACTGGTCCGAATACGGAGTGTCTTAACTCTCATGAGAGATTGATATAAGTCGGTAAAAGCAAATACGTAGTAGCATAGACAAAATAACAGTTTTAAAACTAATCCTGGTGCAACGAGAGCTTTGCATGTTGAAGTGATACATCGTCTCTCTTGTGGTAACATACCTCAATGAATATAGAAATGCTAAATTTACAAATTAAGGCGCCTTCCAGCATATTGCACCGATAACCGTTAAATACAAATGCGTATACGCGTTAATATCCCGAATGTTTATTCGAACGGCCATATACGAACACATTATTAAACCATAAGAACAACATATACGGAAGGTACCAAACCATACACATAGACTAAGACAAATACATTACTGACCTTTACTAAGACGTAAAAATTGTTTGCTCAAATTTTAATATCATATACATTTAAAGACAGTAACAGAATAATTTAAGCTCAACATACTCTCTTACACATTCATGTGAAGGTAGCAAGAAATGGTCAAAATTAATATTGAATGTACTGTTTTGAGAACTGCTCGTTACTATGATTATGTTATGAAAAATAATGTTATGTTTGAAATAGTATTTTTTTCTTTCAATTAAGATACAGTCGACTCTCGTTATCTCGACTACGCTTATCTCGATTTTTCGATATCTCGACTGGATTTTCTCGGTCCCGACTTTTTCCCTTCTTGTTCTATATAAATCAACTACGGATATCTCGATTTGTTTATCTCGATATTTTCGTTATCTCGATTAAATTTTTAGATCCCTAACTATGAAATTTCCTCTATTTTGACATCCGATATCTCGATTTGACATTTATCACCTGCCAAACAAGGTGCAAAAAGCTGCACGCGATTGTATTCGCTCAACTGTCGTCTGCTGTCAGAGGTGCGAAAAACACCACGCGTGGCTATTCACTCAGTGATTCGGTTAACGACCCAAAATTAATTAAATTTTTTGTTTGCGACGTAAGCTGTGAAATAGGCGGAATGGGTAATTTGTATTGAATTGTGTCAAAACTGGAAAAATTAGACAGATAACATCTTGATATTGAAAAAAAAACGGAAGAGTCATGTCGGAGGGCGGAAGTCATGAACTTGTCCGAGCGCCAGTCAAACAATCTAGAGAAGGGCCCTGTAACCAACCCGGGAGGATATCTGGATCGGCAAACGCTGAGAGTTTTGGAGAAGGACCCGGAGGGAAT
This sequence comes from Saxidomus purpurata, assembly GCA_022818135.1. Classification (NCBI taxonomy): domain Eukaryota; kingdom Metazoa; phylum Mollusca; class Bivalvia; order Venerida; family Veneridae; genus Saxidomus; species Saxidomus purpurata. The sequence continues at coordinate 22,862 of JAFMSR010000751.1, read as the reverse complement.
TCAATCTTTCGGCACCGAGGTGCAAGGCAACATAAATCGATGTATTGAACATTTAGTTGATTTAAACCTACGAGCTAGTTTCGTTTTACAACCTGTGTATTACACAGATCATAAGATGGTAGAAAGAAGCAAACGTCTTTCTAACAACAATAATCGTTCTTACCCCACTCATATCCCCTATCGAGCATATTTTACTCAACTTCGGTTATCTCGATTTTTCGTTATCTCGACTTATTTTCTTTGGTCCCAAAAAAATCGAGATAACGAGAGTCGACTGTATTGACGAATGTTTAACTGGTGATCATAACTGTGACCCAAATGCGACGTGTGAGAATACTGAAGGAAGTTTCCAGTGCACGTGCAATGAAGGTTTTGTTGGAAACGGAATCACTTGCTCAGGTAATGATATATTAACAAATAGTTATTACATTCAAAACAAATATTAAGTACAATCTGTACGTTAGCTATTCAAAATCCTAGAGCCATTTGCAAGAATGGCCTTCAGTGATGAAAAATTCATATCATAAATAGAGAACGCTTTTATTAGCTCTCCTGGCTTTGTCAGGGTGAGTTTTTTAATGCATGATTGTCCGTCGTCCGTTAATATTTTAATTCAAACGACATCTCCTCTAAACCACTGGGCCAATATTCATGAAATATGCAGGGGTGTGCTAGCCTGAAGCTCTACCAAAATTGTTCAAATTTTCCGTTCCATGCAGAACTCAAGTTGCTATGACAAAAAAAAAATAGAAAAAATCTTCTTCTCTGAAACCACAAGTCCTAGAGCTTAGATATTTGGCATGTAGCGTTGTCTATTGGACCTCTACGAAGACTGTTCAAATTATGACCTCCGGATCAAAATTGACCCAGCCCGGGGGTCACTTGGTTTTACATAGGCTTTATAGGAAAAACTTTTTAAAAACCTTCTTCTCTGAAACCACAAGGCCCAAAGCTTAGATATTTGGCATGTAGCATTGTGTAGTAGACCTCTACCAAGATTGTTCAAATTATGAGCCCGGGGTCAAAATGGACCCCGCCCGGAGGGCTAACTAAGATCTTTTCCTCTAAAGCCACAGGGCCTAGAGCTGAGATAGTTGGCATGTTGCATTGCCTAGTTAACCTCTACCAAGATTGTTCAAATCATGACCCCTGGGTCAAAACTGACCCAGCCGGGGGTCTTTTGATTTTACATAGGTAAAACTTTAAAGATCTTCTTCTCTGAAACCACAGGGCCTAGAGCTGAAATATTTGCCATGAAGCATTGCCTTGTGGACCTTTACCAAGATTGTTAAAATCATGACCACCAGTTGAAAATTAACCCTTCCAGGGAGGGGGATGTCACTTGATTTCGCATAGGCTTATTTAGCGGACCTCTTTGAATTATGTTATAGTCATGACCCCTTGTATTATTGGCAACTGATAATTTGATATACAGGTGAGCGATATAGGGCCATCTTGGCCCTCTTGTTATATAAGTTAAAATCTTAACCGTTTCCTTAGGCTAAACATCTAATGCCCCATCCACACACTTCAGTCTTCCAAGTCAGCTGTAATTGGGTAACGTTCTAGATATGAGAGTTTTATGCCATTTTGTCATAAGTGACTGGGCCGAATACGAAGTGTCTCGACTCTGAAGAGCGATTGTTATAAGTTGGTGAAAGCAAATACGAAGTAGCATAGACAAATAACAGTTTTAAAACTTATCTTGGTGCAACATCAGCTTCGCATATTGAAGTGATACAATGTCTCTCTTGTGGTAACATACCTCAATGAATATAGAAATGCTTAATTTACAATTTAAGGTGTCATTTAAAATAGTGCACCGACCACCGTTTAATACCAATACATATTTGTGTTAAGGGCTCATGGAACTGCCACATAGGAAAAAACTCTTAGACTAAAAGAACAACATACACGGAAGGAACCAAACCATACACGTATACTAGGACATATACATTATTGGCTTTAACTGCGACGGAATATCATTTGCTCAAGTTATGATATCACATACATTTGAAGACAATACACGAATTATTTAAGCTCATACTTACACATTAATGTGAATGTCTTAAGAAATGGACGCATCGATATAGGTGCATGTACTGTTTTGAGAAATTATGTTATGTTTAAAGAAGTAAACTTTTCTTTCAATTGAGATATTGACGAATGTTTAACTGGTGATCATAACTGTCACCCGGATGCAACGTGTGAGAATACTGACGGTGGCTTCAATTGCACGTGCAATCAAGGCTTTGTTGGAAACGGAACCACTTGCCTAAGTAGTAATATATTAACAAATAGTTATGTTATTCAAAACATATTTTAAATACAATCTGTACGTTCGCTATTCAAAATCTTAGAGCCATTTGCAAGAATGGCCTTTAGTAATGAAATATTCGTATCATTAAATGGAGGACGCTTTTATTACAAACGTTAACTTCTGAGGCTCAGTATCTGATCATGATACATATTACACAATTGTTTCTTGTTTCTTACCTTGTATGTTCAGAATAAATTACCAGTCCGTATCTTCGGCATAACAGTATGCTTTACTTTATTATTATCTTAAAGGACAGAAAGTACTTGTGAAACAAAAACATTTTTCGAACACTGCTTAATTATGAAACCTGCTATGGACAGTGGCCAGTGAGTCATAAACATAACGAAAATAGCCCACATAAATAGATTGAGGGCTTTTATTTAGCTTTCAACCAAATTTCCATTTTAGTGTGTGCACCCATTCTACAACATTCGAGACTTTGCTCATTGATTATTATTATCCTTAAAGGGGTACTCCCTACATCTAGCAGATTATATTCTCGTAGCATAGATTATGTGTTCAATGAACGTAAAATAATAAATACAATTTCAAAAAAGAACCTATGGCGAAAAATGACTCATTTTACCACAACTAATCAATATAGAGGCTTTCTGTAATAAATCGTATCCACCCATTAATTGTACAACAACTCTACAAAGTCATCTACATATTTTTAAAGGGACATACCCTGATTCCAAACTAAATAACCCCCAAAACATAAATAATAGAATCTTTAGAAGTATTATAACTTTCAGCTATGCATTCCCGCTCATTATCGATAAAATCAGCGGTTTAAAATATAATATACTGCAGTACCGTAAACCATTCAAAAATCTATGTAGATGACGGGAAGTTAAACTACTGGCCGTTGACCGCGGACGGCAGGTGGCCGCTATTCCCGGTCCTTTTTAGAGCAAATTTGGACGGGGGGGAATTCAGACTGGCCGTTGTCCACAGGTGGCCGCTAGTAACAGGTGGCCGTTAGCACAAGTTTGACTGTATGTAATATTTCACCGTGATGTTTAACAACATTGTCGGACACCCACGGTTCTTGACCCGCTGCGCTCAATGTGGGTGTCCGACGACGGTTTAACACTTGATCAACCATATTACATACTTGTTTATCATCCTTATATGATTGTTTTCGTACTTGTATGGCTTTTTGTTTTGTTTTTAGCTCGACTATTCGAAGAATAAGGAGACTATTGCACTCGCCCCGGCGTCGGCGTCGGCGTCTGCGTTGGTTAAAGTTTTTTATAAAGTCAAATATCTTGAATACTATCAAAGGTATTGACTTGAAACTTAAACTATATGTTTACCATCAACATCTACACCTGAGGAAACAATCCCCATAACTCTGTTTTGATTTTTGACAGATTTATACCCCTTTTTAACTTAGAATTTTTGGTAAAAGTTTTTGTAAATTCAAATATCTTGAATACTATATAAGGTATTGACTTGAAACTCAAAATATATGTTAACCATCAACATCTACACCTGAGGAAACAATCCCCATAACTCTGTTTTGATTTTTGACAGATTTATATCCCTTTTTAACTTAGAATTTTTGGTAAAAGATTTTATAAAGTCAAATATCTTGAATACTATCAAAGGTATTGACTTGAAACTCAAAGTATGTGTCAACCATCAACATCTACACCTGAGGAAACAATCTCCATAACTCTGTTTTGATTTTTGATAGATTTGTGTCCCTTTTTAACTTTGAATTTTTTGTTAAAGATAGAATACTATCGAACGTATTGGCTTGAAACTTAAAATGTATGTTTACTGTCAACATCTTCACCAATGTTTTTGATTTTTGACATATTTATGCCCTTTTTAACTTAGAATTTTGTCACAGTTTTGTCAGACTAATATGGAAATACTCAAAATGGCTTTCTTTGGAAATGTCATAGAATAATTATGCAGCATGCAGCGGTCATGCTTTTTTAATTCTATACATATCAATTTTGAAAAGTTACAAAATTATTCATGATCAAATATACAAGGTCATGTATTTATTTGAAATTATCCCCTCTCCTCCCTCCAGTTGGCTTGCAGAGTCCAGAGTAAGGCTTTGAATGCAATGTACATTTACAAAGGTCTTTGAACAAGTTTCATATCTTTGACCTTAATTCTTATAGACAATTACACAATACTCCTGTTCTTAGACAAAAACCCCATTTTACCAACAAGCTTTCGAATAGTCGAGCGTGCTGTCATGTGACAGCTCTTGTTTATTTTATAGGTTGCCCATCGGGCTGGGATTTCTTTGACGACTCCTGCTATCTCTTTGTGGCAACAGTTAGAGGATGGCAAGATTCACAGGTAGAGTGACAAAATGACAGTTATGTGTTCTTTTTACTAAATTCTTGTGATTTATGTACCTTAACACGGAAGGCAGCGTGTAAATATACATATTTGTTTAAAAATGTGAACATTTGGCGATACATCGAACATTCTAACACTTACTGGTAATAAAATGACATTTGGAAAAACAATTGTTTCATTTTGTTCCTAGCTGTATCGTTTCGATTAATACTACCTTTTTCTGGTGAATATCGCATTATATCCGATGCCTGAATGGGCCATAATTGTTTAATGTAATATTGCAGCACACAGCACGTAATATATTAGTAAAGGTATATATTCTTATACTTCACTATTTATTCCTTTATTATTCCAGGCACACTGTGAATCCCTAGACGCATTATTGGTGTCTGTTAATGACGAAGATGAAGACAATTACATCAGAAACACATACCTTCCACGTAGGTATCCCATATTTAACTGATGTCTTTAAAAGCTTGGTTGTACAAATATACATGTGTAAGTCAAATCAGGTATCTAAGGTTTAGTTTTATAAAATTTCGCTATGTTCCGATACGGTATTTCGAGATTTAATTTGGATGTAAAACTTGGCGGCTGTAAGTTTTTCGAGATGGAATTGGTGTTCAAACGATTGGCTATGCTCGATTATGTCAGTTTGGTTACTCGGAATTTAAATGTTGTTCTAAAGCTTGGCAGTACTCTGGAAAGTCAATTCAGATATTCATTTTTTATTGCTTATTTTCCGGCCGACACTAGGATTTCTCCTCAGGTGAAATTGCCAAGACTCATGACAAGCAAAGGCTGAAGAGTGAGATGCAGATAAAAGGGGAGTCGGGTACTAGACCCTTGCTCTTTACGATTAGATCTCTTGGTTATTGTACGTGTCCGGTTTATAGCACCGATACACGCGATACTCTCTCTAGGTTTCCAACCTGTTCATCTCTAGATGGATGGGAAACACTGACAAAGCGTTTCTGAAATTTCCAGTGCCCTGGCCGGGATTCGACCCTTGGTCCTCCGGATTGGTAGTCCAAAGCATTAACCACCGAGCCATCCATATTTGAGATTTAGATGGTTTTCTGAAGCTGCTCTGGTTAGTCAATAAAGGCATTCGGGATTTCCATGGTATTTTAAACTTGGCTGTGATCGGGTTCGTCAGTTCAGTTGAATTTTTCGGGATTGAATTGGTTTTCTAAAGCTTTGCTGTGATCGGGTTCGTTAAATCAGGTATTAGTGATTGAGGGTTTTAAGCTTGCGGCTGAGCATGTGCTTTATATACATGTATATGAAATAATGCAAATTGGGAAACATATCATATGTAGATAGAATAGATATATAAAGTTCAAGTTTGGCAGAACTACTTATTACAGCAATTAAAGTAACATTAATGAACAAAATACATGTATGTATTGTAAGGAACGTTTTTACCACACCCTGCTCTTACAGTTAAGTTTCCAAAAACAAATCAACATGCGGTAGAGCCTGTAAAAGGAAATTAATGTTATTACTGAAAGTATTAGAAAAATTCAATGTTTTATCATGTATGAAAAATCGACCTTGCACAGCAGAATTTTAAGCGACAAAGGGTCAATACCAATCAAATTTAGGATCGCATTAACTGCAATAATCACTTAGATTGAATTCCGTTAGGAATTTTCTATTGTGCGTAGTAAAATGCAATGCTTCGAAAACTCGAAAACTTTTACTCTAGATGGCGGTAGTTATTTTTATTACTCAAAGCAAGTGCTTGCTGAGCCTAAATACAATTTGCTTTATATGTTTGGTCGCAAAAAGCTCAGACGATAATTCGCTAGTTCGTGTTTCCAGTATTATCATTTCATTAAACGTGATGATTGGAATTATAAGGTACAATATACAATAGTAACTAGCTAGTGAGTTATGTAAAATTCTATTGTTATAAATCTATTAGATTAAGACGCTGGTCAACTAACTCATAGGACAGAATGTATGAAACTTCGCTTTACATGCTTTACATGTTTAAGAATTTATCACTTAGTAGTTAATCATTAAAAAAGTATTTTGATTAATTTTCAGCTGGTTCGAGTAGTTACGTTTGGATTGGTGGAAAATATTGCGCAGAATACGAGCAGTATTGTTGGGTTGACGGGACCAACATAACGTATAATGGCTGGTATCCCGGTCAACCGAATATAATCAACGGATGTATGGATTATCTCCAGTCATTTGGCTGGCGATGGAATGATCATGTTAGTTGTGTTGGCCCACCAGGTCCAAGCATTTGCGAAATTAATCTGGAAAACATGTTTCCTTGAAGTGTATTGACAAAATGATATTAAAAGTATGATTGCACTAAAGTTGTGTTTTTAGCTCGACTTTTCTATGAAAAGGGGAGCTATCCTACTCGCCCCAGCGTCGGCGTCGGCGTTGGCGTCACACCTTGGTTAAGATTTTCGTACCACTCCACTTTATTTCAAAAGTAGTAGAGGTATGGCTTTGAAACTTACCATACTTATTAACCATCATAACCTCCATCTACAGACAAGAGTACATAACCCTGTCAAGCTTTTTGACAGAATTATGCCCCTTTTTACTTAAAAAATGCATTGAATATGGGTAAAATTCACTTATTGCCTTAACCCTTGGAGATATTGCTTTGAAACTTTGAATGCTTGTTTACATCATTACCCCCATCTGTAGGCAAGAGAAGGTAACTCTGTCAGGGATTTGTTTTAAAAATTAAGGCCCTTTATCGACTTAGAATCTTGGTTAAGTTTTTCGTACCAGTCCACTTTTTGACTAAACTGTTTGAGATATTAATTTGAAAGTTGGAATACTTGTAAACCATCATGATCCCAAAACATGGGCAGGAGAAGGTAATTCTGTCAAGGATTTTATGTGAATTATGGCCCTTTTTGACCTAGAAACTCAGTTAAAATTTTCATTCTTGTCCACTTGTTGACTTCCGTTGAACAAAATGTGGTCACTGATCACATCAGTGAAGTTTCTAATTTGAAAGTTCGTATAGATGATCAACATATTAAACTTCCTACTATGTACTGGATTCCTAAATTACATAAACAACCATATAAAGCTCGTTTCATCGCTAATTCAAGCTCTTGTACCACTACAAATATTTCAAAACTATTAACATCTTGCCTAACTGCTATAAAAACCCACGTGAAAAGATATTGTCATAAAGTATACGAAAACTCTGGTAAACATTTATTTTGGTCGATCAAAAATTCTGGCGAAATCCTGGATAAGTTTAAAGTTAATAATTACAAAGTAACTTCAGTCAGGACATACGATTTTTCTACTCTGTATACCACTTTACCACATAATTTGATAAATGACAAGCTAACTGCCCTAATTCAAAAGACTTTTGCCAGGGAGAATGCTACATTTCTCGCCTGCAATTTCGATAAAGCTTTTTTTACTAGCTGTATTGTTAAACATTATACTATGTGGACCTGTGACGAAGTTTGTAAAGCCCTTTCCTTTTTATTGAACAACATTTATATAAGGTTTGGGAATGCAGTTTTCAGACAAGTAATCGGTATTCCCATGGGAACAAATTGTGCACCCCTTGTCGCAGATTTGTTTTTATATTGTTATGAAAGAGACTTTATGTTGAGTCTTTCTCCAGATACGCAGGCAGACATTATCACTGCTTTTAATAATACATCACGCTATCTGGATGATATCCTTAATATGGATAACCCGTTTTTTGGTCAATTGGTGGACACTATTTATCCCCGGGAACTCCAGTTAATTAAAACTAACAATTTGGATACTGGTGCTTCATTTTTAGATTTACATCTCTCTATTTATAACAATATTATACATACCAAAATTTATGACAAGAGGGATGATTTTAATTTTAGTATTGTAAATTTCCCCCATTTGGATGGGGATGTACCTCATGCTACATCTTATGGGGGTATACATTTCTCAGTTAATTCGGTTTGCCAGAGCGTGTAGTCATGTTGAGGATTTCAATGAACGTAATCAATATATTACAAATAAACTTCTTCAACAGGGCTACCGTTATTACAAATTGCGTAAATATTTTGCTAAATTTTACTATCGTAATTCTGATTTGGTTTTGAAATTCAATAGTAATCTAAAGACTCTTCTGCGAGAAGGTATTTCAAAACCCGATTTTTATGGGGATGTGGTTTACAAACTTCGTAAGATTTTGGGTCATGGCAATTTTCCAACTGTATTTGCTAAAATTATAAAACGTTTTGTTAAAAGAGGTTACGACCCAACTGTTTTGAGACACACCGCATGTTTCGTGTTCAACCCGTTTACAGTTGGACGCTATGCTTCCCTCTTTGATTGTGTCTGACGGAAGAGGGGGAGGACTCTGTGATGGGCAGTTTTTAAATCCCACTGGGACGAAACTGTTTTGATTTCTGTCCTCTGGCCTGTTTCGTCGGGCCCTTAAGGGTGTTTCTCTTGGTGCTCTGCCTTCTGCAAAGGCATTGAGTACATACGTTTTTTGGTTCTCAAGGTTTGCTTTTTATATATTTATACACGAGCATTTTTGTGTTTTACATACCATGCCTTTTGTTTCCATTGCGTGTGTTAGAGATTCACCTAGCAGGGATTACTTTTATTTACACTGTCCTGTGACTTTGGAACATGGTGGGGGTAAGAGTGAGGTTGGGTGCGCACCATAAACCGGTTTAAGCTCCCCAGTGGTGTTTTTGCCACTGACCGTTCCAAGGCGGTGCCCCACTGTGTTCCGTTAATTGTTCGTTTTGTCCTCGTGTGTTTGCTTTGTATGCTAGTGTGTGTGTGTGTGTGTGTGTGTGTGTGTGGGTGTGGGTGTGGGTGTGGGTGTGTGTGTTGGTGGTGTGCACTTCTGGGTGCTGTGGGGCTCGTTTTGGGGAGGCTGCGTTTTTGGTACGTGGCATTCCCTGTTTGATATTATTTTTGTTTTTAACCATTTGAGATATTACTTTGAAAGTTGGAGTACTTATGTACCATCATGAGACCTATCTGTAAGCAAGAGAAGATAACTCTGTGAAAATGTTTCTTGATTTGTACTTAGAAATTCCTAGTTAAAGTCTTGTGTGCCCTTAACTGTCAAAGTTTTGTTTTATTGGCAAGCACTAAAAAAGTCGAGCACGCTGTCCTACTGACAGCTCTTGTTATTTTTGTTCTACGCTGCTCAAAACTACTAGTAATTGATCCAAGTCTTTTTAACAATCGATGTAAAATAAGCACGTATATGAAGTGTAACCTAAAAAGAAGGCTCATTTTTCGGCAATGCAATGGATAGGGTGCCCAATGGGATTTGACAGGTTATCGAAGCTGACCGAGATATTAAATCAATAAACTTCGTGTGTAGAGAGCGGAGAAAACGTGATAGACGCAACTGCCACCCGACTTCCTGCCATAGCCTACGTATTATATGTTATTTGGATTTTGAAGTGGTATATGGGGATATATTACCCGCGTAGACTTATATTACCCGAGCCCTTAGGCGTTATGTTTTATTTATTTAACTGCACACTGTATCGGCAAAACGCACTGGCTCCAATTTAACGATAATGCTCCGACTAACGTAACGAACCGGCTCCAATAAAAAATGGCTGATTTAGTAAACAAAACCCAAGTCGGTATAACAGATTCGTGTGTTTTGTAAACCCAAGTCGGTATAACAGATTCGTGTGTTTTGTATGGTAAATCGCAACTTCTGAAGAAACGAATACTCTTACGGAATGCTCACTTCTTTCCTGCATGGCCGTAGCTAGTCGGCTGTTTCAGACATCGATGCGTGTGAAAGTATAATGCAAGTTGAATGCAGAGGATTCAACGGAAAAAAGTGCAAAACACACCCAAAATGCATGGATTTTGCTCAAAATTATCGAAGTTAAGGTGTTTAGCATAAAAGATTTGCACTGGCATGTAACTTTGGGTCAAATGTCGTAAGCATGTACCAACACTTTACCGATATGCTATTTTTATAGGCAAAACTTACCCATTTAAAAATACAACGATTCAGGCTCCAATTGACGATACAACGAAAATGCTCCAATTCGTGTTTCGCGGATCATTTTCAAAGACGTTTTTGAACAATTACAAATATAAAAGTAACTCTTATCGGACAAATTTATGTGTTTTCTAAGTGAAAAATTGAAAATTCAACTCAGAACTTTTAAATATTCAAAATACTTTCCAAAATGGCAGGATTCATGGACACAGTGTTTAAAGCTGCTCGCTATCGCAAAAACATTGACATTCTTATTCATCAGTATAAAACTAAAGGCTAGAATTAAAGAAAGCAAAAATCTAGGTACGAATTCGCAGAAATCGATTGAAAAGGTCGGTTATACGGCACCGCTACACTATTTGTTATATTGAATTTTCAAAAGTGTTTGCAACGCTTTTGAATTTAGTAGCGTATTTTTCAAAATTTAGAGATGTACGTAACATGAGTTTATACTGGAGCCTTTTTATATCACCATATGTTCTAAAATACGTTATTTACATACAGTTTTTTTACGAAAATCTGAGAGCGAACAGCTTTAAGGTTTTATTTGACCTAGCGTTTTGACCGCTATCAATAATCACATGCAGCTTAGACTAAAATCGAAATTGTCATCTAATGAAAAATTGGAAAGCGACGGTTGAAAAAGTATTTTGCATTCGCTATTCATGCTTTATCATCTTTCTGTGAACTTGTACACGACTTCAATATAATCTATCTGAGCTTTTTTGCCTCAGTGTGCTTATTGCGATAAACTTTCTGGAATTCTCACCCAGCCAATTCGTGTTGAGTTTATTCTGGTCAAATGCAAAATAGCAAATGTACTGGCACTTGATATCTACTGAAATAGTACTGTAGACTTTAAAACCAAAAATAATATCAAACAGGGAATGCCACGTACCAAAAACGCAGCCTCCCCAAAACGAGCCCCACAGCACCCAGAAGTGCACACCACACACACGCACACGCACACGCACACGCACACGCACACGCACACGCACACACACACACACACACACACACACACACTACCAACACACACTAGCATACAAAGCAAACACACGAGGACAAAACGAACAATTAAAGGAACACAGTGGGGCACCGCCTTGGAACGGTCAGTGGCAAAAACACCACTGGGGAGCTTAAACCGGTTTATGGTGCGCACCCAACCTCACTCTTACCCCCACCATGTTCCAAAGTCACAGGACAGTGTAAATAAAAGTAATCCCTGTTAGGTGACCTCTAACACACGCAATGGAAACAAAAGGCATGGTATGTAAAACACAAAAATGCTCGTGTATAAATATATAAAAAGCAAACCTTGAGAACCAAAAAACGTATGTACTCAATGCCTTTGCAGAAGGCAGAGCACCAGGAGAAACACCCTTAAGGGCCCAACGAAACAGGCCAGAGGACAGAAATCAAAATTAAAAATTGCATAAAACCATTCAAAAGTAGAATATTTGTCCAATTAGTCGAGGTAGAATTTAAATTATTTTTTAAAGAGAGTGGGTACAATTAAGGTGACATAAAACTCAACATTTTGTTCGATAAGAGATTCTCTTATGTTTGTAATTGTTAAAAAACGTCTTTGAAAATGATCCGTGAAACACGAATTGGAGCATTTTCGTTGTATCGTCAATTGGAGCCTGAATCGTTGTATTTTTAAATGGGTAAGTTTTGCCTATAAAAATAGCATATCGGTAAAGTGTTGGTACATGCTTACGACATTTGACCCAAAGTTACATGCCAGTGCAAATCTTTTATGCTAAACACCTTAACTTCGATAATTTTGAGCAAAATCCATGCATTTTGGGTGTGTTTTGCACTTTTTACCGTTGAATCCTCTGCATTCAACTTGCATTACTTTCACACGCATCGATGTCTGAAACAGCCGACTAGCTACGGCCATGCAGGAAAGAAGTGAGCATTCCGTAAGAGTATTCGTTTCTTCAGAAGTTGCGATTTACCATATAAAACACACGAATCTGTTATACCGACTTGGGTTTTGTTTACTAAATCAGCCATTTTTTATTGGAGCCGGTTCGTTACGTTAGTCGGAGCATTATCGTTAAATTGGAGCCAGTGCGTTTTGCCGATACAGTGTGTTAACGGCTGAATGTAAGCAGAGCTTCAAACACACTGTAGCTCTGCTTACATTCAGCTTAGACTAAAATCGAAATTGTCATCTAATGAAAATTTGGAAAGCGACGGTTGAAAAAGTATTTTGCATTCGCTATTCATGCTTTATCATCTTTCTGTGAACTTGTACACGACCTCAATATAATCTATCTGAGCTTTTTTGCCTCAGTGTGCTTATTGCGATAAACTTTCTGGAATTCTCACCCAGCCAGTTCGTGTTGAGTTTATTCTGGTCAAATACAAAATAGCAAAGGTACTGGCACTTGATATCTACTGAAATAGTACTGTAGACTTTAAGCCATTATTAAAAATTGCATAAAACCATTCAAAAGTAGAATATTTGCCCAATTAGTCGAGGTAGAAATGGAAGAAAACAATTACGGTGATTTATTTATATGCCTAAATTCTGTAGCTCTACAGCGACATAGTCAAGGTAGACATTACGTAAATGTTTTTCAGTTTATCACTAACAAACCGAGCAGAGCGGTATACGGTATCCATGAATCCTGTTATTTTAGGAAGTATTTTGAATACTTAAATGTTAGTTTATACTTATTTATTTTGGCTCGATTGTATAGAAAGCGTGAAGCTTGGAGTCACACTCGAGTCTACTTCATGGAAAAAAAGTACTGGTGTCATATGAGGAGGTACGGTCGTGACCCCAGTGGGGCTCGAACTCGCAACCCCTGGATGAGCGATGTTCTCTTTTAAATTATTTTTTAAAGAGAGTGGGTAAAATTAAGGTGACATAAAACTCATCATTTTGTTCGATAAGAGATTCTCTTATGTTTGTAATTGTTAAAAAACGTCTGTGAAAATAATCCGTGAAACACGAATTGGAGCATTTTCATTGTATCGTCAATTGACATGACGCGAAACTCCGCCTACCGACCATGCGATCGATAGATAACAAAGGGCGGACTTGATTTGATACAAACCGGGGTACGCCGATCACATGGCCGGGCTACACCGCTCACGTGACTTAACGTTACCCGCCATGTGACCGGCTTACCCGGCTAGTTAGTGCCCTAGTACCAAACAAGGGACAACCGGCTACAAAGATGACTGCCTCTGTGCCAAGTTTGTTGGTCACTGCGGCTACCATCACAAATATAATTGTTGAAAATTAAAATGAGAAAACTAATCAAAATATGCACATTTTAATATATTCCGTTCTCTCATATTCCTAATATCATACCTGAACGTTTCCGCCATTTTGTATTCTTCCGCAGAGGGGTACGCCGGGGTACGCCTATCGAAAAAAAAAAGGCGTACGCCGTTTGCCCCGGTTTGCGTTTGCCGCCACGTGACACTAGTCCAATCAAGTGAGTTGCCCTTTGACATGTCACCAGCCGTTTTCAATCAAGTGCTACCGGCGTAAAGTAGTACCCCGCCGGCGTAAACGGCGTAACCAAACAAGTCCGCCTAAAACCTCGGACACGCTTTAGTGTTCAGGCAGTATCTACATGCTGATCTTGCACATTTTGACTGGGTTAGAAGCACATTTAAAAGGGATTTTTTTGTTTTGTTTATCGAAATTTTATGTTTCCTTTTTATAAATGAACAAGATCCAATCACGCATTATGTACATACATTTTAAATTTACCCTTCAAGACGGGGGAAATGTGTGTACAAAACGCCGAAAGGATCTCGAAACAGAAAATATTTAAAATATATATTTAAGAAAACATTTTATATATAGTAATGTAAAAAAATGTATTTACGATGCATTTTCACAGGTTTTTTTTTCACCACCATGGAATTTATGCTCATTCATATATAGTACTTTTTGCACGCCGTAGTCAGTATTTACATGTATCATGGTATTTTGTTCTCAAGATGTATCAAAATATAAAAGTTTGAAGTTTCAAAGTTAATTGGCAAAGCGGCATTTATAATGGTGATAGCGTTGTCAGAGGACAAACATACAAACGAAACATTCAAGTTTTAATTAGATGGATCATACATGTTTATTGTACCATGAAATCCGACTAGTCAAGCTGGGCGGCATTATTGAGATACATAACAAACATATCTCGCGGTGACTTACCGAAATAAAGGCAAGATGTCACACTGTATATTATGTATCATCTTTCTTGACACGTGTCTGTTTATAGGTCCATGACATAGAAAACAGCCATCGGTTATGCAAGAATAAATGCAGCACGTATGTTTGAAGTCGCAATTTACAAAATATTTGTGTCAGAACATACATAATATGTAATGCGTACAGTTAGTGCAGATTACATTTTTTTAAACTTCTTAACAATTGCCCTCTGCCTATCTATATTTAATATTAGTTAAAAACTATAATTATTAATTCTAATATTATTCCTAGAAATTAAGGTTTCGTATGATACTCGCCGACAAAGCATACTTTTAGTCTCCATAGACGAAGTATATGATTATAACTAAACTATATATTCTTTCCGCTGAAAGTTACCGTGAAAAACTAAAGCGTTTGCAAAAAGATTTTAATTAGTCTAGATATGAATTATCATAGTATGACAAAAGTAACCGAAACATTTAACATGGTTCACGACACGGGCCATATATACACATTAGGTCCGTAGTCACGATCTAGTGCCGGTTTAACTGTTTCTGTAAGCAAAGTATCATTTAAATTTCTTTCAGTTCTTGGTGTTAACTTGATATAAAACCCTTCGTAGTAATTAAATTTACTTTTTCATCATTTTTATATATCTTTTTACATAAAACATTCAATTATCCACGATGACATTGACCCTACAAACGCAAGCTCCTCGACCACATGTCGGAGCTAAACTCTCGAAAACAGAATGCGTGGAGGTGTGTAAAAATAGTGCCTTTTGATTGGTCAGTCGAACAATTTGATTGACAGTCGGCGTCATGTCAATTGGAGCCTGAATCGTTGTATTTTTAAATGGGTAAGTTTTGCCTATAAAAATAGCATATCGGTAAAGTGTTGGTACATGCTTACGACATTTGACCCAAAGTTACATGCCAGTGCAAATCTTTTATGCTAAACACCTTAACTTCGATAATTTTGAGCAAAATCCATGCATTTTGGGTGTGTTTTGCACTTTTTACCGTTGAATCCTCTGCATTCAACTTGCATTATACTTTCACACGCATCGATGTCTGAAACAGCCGACTAGCTACAGCCATGTAGGAAAGAAGTGAGCATTCCGTAAGAGTTTTCGTTTCTTCAGAAGTTGCGATTTACCATATAAAACATACGAATCTGTTATACCGACTTGGTTTTTGTTTACTAAATCAGCCATTTTTTATTGGAGCCGGTTCGTTACGTTAGTCGGAGCATTATCGTTAAATTGGAGCCAGTGCGTTTTGCCGATACAGTGTATTCAAATCCCCTTATGATACCTCAATGTCACTTCGTGACGTCACAACACAGCACGGACTTATACTTTGACGTAGTGTACGCGACGAACAAGCTCACGTTTAGCATAATAATAATAATAATCTCTTTATTTTCAGAAGGTAACTCATTAAGACATAACAAATATTAAGTGCAGTACATTAATAGGTGATAAATCTTATATACAATGAGGCCTTCTTAAACAATTTTGAAACAAATTCAAACAAGTATAAACAACACAATATAAATAAGACTATCGTAATATGCATACAGTACATATTACATTAAGATATAACAATAATGACAGACATAAAATATTATGTTTCACTTTATAATATAAAGTAGGTTGCAAAAAAGTATTTACAATTTATCAGTCTTAAGCAGAAATGCTTTTAAGCTATATTTGAACGCACTGACATTTGATAAAAGTCTTATATCAACAGGTATTTGGTTCCAAATTTCCATACTAGAGTAACTAAATGTCTTCTTGAGATAATTTGTGTTAGGTGTTCTGTATGTGATATCTTTCCTAGATTTTGATCTCAATTCATAGGCTGTATTTGAGAATATAATTAGATCTTTGATATATGAAGGTGTCAAATTATGAAGAGCTTTATAAACTAATATGCCAGTAAAATGTTTGCATCTGCTGGGAAAGAAAGCCATTTAAGGGTATTGAACATCTCAGACGATCGTGTAAATTTTTTGACATTTAGTATAACTCTGGCTGATCGTTTTTGCAGTTTAGTAATTCTATTTACATCGGTCATGTTAGCTGTGTGCCATATTAAACATCCATAATCAAATGTAGGTGCAATAAAGGCGTTGTAAAATAGCTGTTTCATCTCATGGGTAAGGAAATGCTGAATTCTTTTTAAAAGAAATAATTTTGAAACCAGTTTCGTGCAAGTTTTATCTATGTGTGTTTTCCATGTTAAACTTTTATCAATATGAATTCCTAATAGTTTTTGTGAATCAACATGAATTATACTAGTATTTTCAACATACAGTTTCAGATCATTCATGCCAGCTAGCTTTTGTCTGGAACCTATAGTCATACATGTAGTTTTGGTAGGGTTTATTGCCATATTGTTTTTCTTACACCAGCTTTGTGTTGTTATAAGATCAGTCTGTAGTTTAAGTTGAACGTCATTTAAATTTTTACCCTTATTATGCAACGTCGTGTCATCAGCATACATATCAGTTACAGAATTCAATTCAAGAGGCAAGTCATTAACATATAGCAAAAATAAAAGAGGACCAAGAATGGATCCCTGATATATGAGGAACACCCGATGTCACCAAACAGAAATCAGAATTTATGCCATTTACCATTATTTTTTAGTTCGATTTTCTAAACATGATCTGAAAAAGTTCACTGTGTTATCAGAGAAGTGGTAAAGTTTTAACTTATGCAGAAGAATGTTATGATCCACTAAATCGAAAGCTTTTTTAAAATCTAAAAACACTGTTCCAATAACATAACCTTTGTCCATAGATGTTAACCAGCAATCTACTAGTCTAATTAAAGCAGTTTGGCATGAATGGTGTTGTCTAAAACTGGACTGATGCTCATATGATATATTCGTTTTCAGAATCCTCACAAAGTTTCCTATCAGAACCAGTATAAGCTTATTTGGCGCTTTTCGTTGAAATAAAACCCTACCAGCCCCTGAACTAAAAGTACCAGTTTATGATTTCTAGAGCCAGGTCCACAATTTTATTTTGTTTTTCAACGGCAACTGAGAGCGAGCAGCTTTAGAAAATACTGAACCATTTTCCAACGTTTTTATATCATTTTCATATTATTTTGTTGTGTGGCTACTAAAGTCTTCAAACGTGTTGTAAAAATTCATTTTGGCATGTTTTGAATAAGTATTGACCCTATTTCTTATCTTTTTGGAATCGTTCCATGATTCCAGTTTGATGGACTGTTTTTAGTTGATCGCTTTTTTTTATCTTGGCTATTTTCTTTCCTTAATTCAAAATCAAACTCATGTCACTTGAAAATCGGTCAATTGAAGTTGATGAAAACTCCATGAATTTGGTAGGATCATTAATTATGTTGTTCAAATTATTCAACTCCAGAATATCTTTTAATTTGAGGATATTGTTGTTCAACTGAAAAAAAATTGCACGGTCGAGTTTCGAGTTAGGTTGCCTATATATCACATAACAAAATTAACGCCCTTGTTTTTTTTACTTTGATCTTTAATTTTTCTGTGCAAAGTTTGTCGGAAGTAAAGATTAGAAACTCTCCAGAATTTTACGAATTAATTTTGCGATAAAATTGATTATACTGAATCGTCTCAATGCGTTTCGGTAAAACATAACATATCAAAGTCTAGAAAATTATCTTTTACGTACTTAAACTTATAACGAATAATTCTATTTTTAAATGATCTACACCTTAACTATGGTTTTGATTTACAGGTTTCGGGTTTCAATTTAACATGGCCACATATGAATATTAAAAGAAGTAACACATTTAGAAAAGAATACATCTACGTAGCGTATGGCGCTGATCGTAAGTTAAAATATACTAAGTTTCTCGTACTGTGTACAACTGTCTCTGTTTCCCAATTATAAACATTACTACCCTTAAGGTAAGAGACATAGCTTCATAAATGGAAATATGTGAACAAAAACTGGTGAACAGTCAAACAGAAGATCACAAGTTTTCTGTATCACAAACAAGGAGCGAGCAACACAATTAAAAAGGAAACAAAAGCAACAACAACAACTAGCAAATGAGACTTCATACTCGGAATAAAGTACATGTAACTGGTGATCAAATGATATTCTTTATGACAGTAATGTGTACCGAATTTATAATATAGTTATTATCATGAAACAAGAAAATCAGGTAAAAAGTAAATATCTGACAATCAATTCGATATTTTGACTGTCCTTTAGTATACATGTATATATATCGTGATACATCTTAGCGTGTCGTTATGTACTAAAAAAAGAGATCTAATGAAAAACGCTACTGTATCCGAAGAAAAAAGAAAAATAAAGCTACTTAAGTATTTAATGTTATCAGGTAGATACTAATTAATACAAAACCACGTGACTGCATGTAAACAATCTTAGGTAGAATTATACCAGTTCTTTATTTGTCATATTTAAACAAGCTTAGTATCACAGTGTACAACCTCCGGCGTTGACAACAGTTCCGGCGTTGACAGCAGCTCCAAATTCAAATGCGAGTTTTTACGCAGGGTAGGTATTTGTAAATGGTGTTGCCTTTTCTGTTGTCTTTGTGAGTAACGGTCAGTATATATTCTTTCCGAATAGATCAAGGAATCAGCACGTGAAATAAGGTCTAAACAGGCACCGCCAATGAGGAGAAAATCCTCGGTAAATACGAAAGTTTTGCCGAAAATCGAGTGTTTTCGCTTTCGGCATTATTCATAAGTGTTAATATTCAGACATGAAAAAATTGAATAACCAGGGACAAACTTCAACCATTTCTCTGTAAGTCTACCAAGTGTCATCTTGTAATATGCCGTTTTAAAAGAGATGCAGGCGTTTAAAGTTGACAAGGTACACGAATCTGGCTAACGGGATTAGCAGTTCCTTTTCGTAACGGTTATAGATGAAGCAGGTCCCGTCAATTTTTATGTTAACGGGACAGCAGTGTCGAAAAGTGCGAAATCCACTGAAAATTGCATGTTTCAGCCGTTTTGCATCGCTTGTTTGCTTCTTTTTCTGCTCAAAATGACATTACAACTAATACATGTGAACTGCGGGTAAATAACACTTTTGACATAATGTTAACAGACGTCTGTCCAACAATACAGATGTACACAATGTATATAATTTAGTAACTGATGACTCCAGTCGGGAAAGTTACACCTACACCAACTTTGTGGAGAAGAAAAAATAATATGTCAACACTCAAGTGTGCATAGTCGCATTCTCTTCATCGCCACAGAAACAAACGCATGTACATTGAACGTTTAGTAAATATGTCAGGGTGGCCAATTAGAAGTACAATATGTGATCGCCTGCATTGTCGGGTCGGTAAGGTTGTTGACTTGTAATCACAATGATCATGAGTTCGAGCCTCGCTACTAATCACGACTTTGTAAGAAAGTTTGCAGTTCCATACGCAGGATGAATGTCTGATACTGGTCCGTACTAGCATATTTCTTTCTGAAGTACAATGCTAAAACATGTATTTTGTTCATTTCAACGCTTCGATACAAGACTTTCGATTTTAGTGTGATCATGTACACATATTTACCTATCATAGTTTTTTTCCCGTTTTTTTAAAAGTAATGGCAACCTTTATTTACTTTCAAATCTTTAGCAGATATAGAACACGTGGTTTTTATTCATGATCAGTGTATAAATTACATTTGTACATCGCATTAAATACAATCCCTTTAGTGCAAAAAGGTTGTAACTCATATTAAAGTAAAAAGGAAATATGACCGTGTTGCACTAAAGGAAATAGGGTCACGTAATAGACCGTTGTAACACCGGATACAGCTCCTTTCGAATACAGCTGTATTCGGTGCGCATTAACGAATACAGCTCCGCGGAGAGCTGTATTCGTTAATGCGCACCGAATACAATCAAATGGGAGCTGTATTCGGGGTTCTTGTACCTTTTTTTTTCGAATAGAGCTCCCCAGTGATCCGATGCAACATAGACGTGTATTTAAGGCGTATCATTGCGGCACGTAATTTATTATAGAATGATAAGGATCCATCAGTACTTAGTCTTGTTGTCCGTCCGTGTTGGACAGACGGTTGAACGAAACTTAGAGGTTTCGTGACATTTTTTGTTGGTATTGAAGAATTAATTTCTTTCAATAAACCTACATTTTTTCATACATGACTGTTGCACATAAGGTGGCAGTTTAAGTTGTTTTGTGCTTTGTAAATTGTTGACGGTATAACACACCAGGGTGTCAGGCCGGACAGACGACTGATAAGACAACATACAGGGTAGGGCAACAGACATATGTTCGGACAGATGGATCCAAGCTTTCGAACTACAATTTGGTCATTGACTTAAAAGTTTTCGGAGCGGCCAAGCTTCCTCCCAAAGTGGAGACATAATTTCATTTGGCCAAATGTACATGCGTTTGTTTCTGTGGCGATGAAGAGAATGCGACTATGCACACTTGAGTGTTGACATATTATTTTTTTCTTCTCCACAAAGTTGGTGTAGATGTAACTTTCCCGACTGGAGTCATCAGTTACTAAATTATATACATTGTGTACATCTGTATTGTTGGATAGACGTCTGATAACATTATGTCAAAAGTGTTATGTACCCGCAGTTCACATGTATTAGTTGTAATGTCATTTTGGGCAGAAAAAGAAGCAAACAAGCGATGCAAAACGGCTGAAACATGCAATTTTCAGTGGATTTCGCACTTTTCGACACTGCTGTCCCGTTAACATAAAAATTGACGGGACCTGCTGTCATCTATTGGTATTGTGGGTAACATAACATGGCGGACGTGTTTTTTCTCTGTATTGAATATTGAAAAATAAATCACAGTTTCTATTGCAAAATGGATAATGGATATAGTGAGGATGACACTTTTGAAGTGACAATGAACAACCAATATTCTGTGCCAGTACAGAACAGGTATGACATATCTGGTGAACAGTGGAAGGATGTCCAGGGCAAGAAACGTGCTCGAAGGTCAACGGGTGGGGCATCGGTCGAACATGTAGAGCATGTACCGCCGCCAGTATTTCAAACACAGGCTTCAAATGATCTTGAAACTATTAAACAATTACCAGTTGATGAAAAACTTAACTTTATTATTGAAAATATGAATATGCTAGGATTATTAAAATATCGAGTCGATAACATTGAATCGACAGTGTTTTTAAATTGTGCGAAGCATCAGGTCACGGACGATAGAATTAAACTACTTGAGTATAAACAGATCGACATTGAGGCCCGGAGCCGACAGGTAAATCTCATTGTCTCGGGTGTTGCTGAGAAAATTTCAGAAAACTGTGTCCAGCTAATCGCTGATATTATCAAACAAAATCTTGATATGGACCCTGGTACGTTTGTACTAGTCAGAGCTTTTCGGTTAGGTAGAGTTACCAGGCCTCGTGCACCACATCTAAACCCAATAATTAATCAGAGACCCAGAAACATCCTAGTCACTTTTTGCCAGAGTGTTGAGGTGGATGCTCTTATGGAAAATGCTTACAAACTTAGAGGCACTGACATTAGCTTCTCGCGAGACTTCCCCAAAGAAATTGCTGAAGCCAGGAGGGCCTTGTGGCCTGATTTCAAGGAGGCCCGTAAGACCTTTGGTAACAAAAATGTCCAATTAATTTATCCTGCAGCACTTGTGGTAAATAAACGCATCACTAGAAATATGTTCCCCGACTGGTTCCAGGTTCTACATGGTTCTAGATATGCTGATGTTTCCAGCAGAGTTTCAGATACCATCAAGAAAAACACAGCATCAATCAGACGAGCGTTTAGTGGGCCAGACGGTCACCAATCTTCTCAATTTACTACAGCTGAGATGGACACTCAAGATAATAGCCATTCACACGATAACAATGCTGAACATTCAAACCCTAAACTTTACTCTACCAATCAAAAGGGTAATCCTGTCAGTTCTTCGCAGCGTAGTGAATTCACAAATTCCAGTTCAAACATAGTCAATGGAAAAAATACAAAATGCGCTGATTCTATTACTAGCACAACTACAAGTGTGGCCAGTGTCAACA
>JAFMSR010000750.1:0-42399 GCA_022818135.1 Saxidomus purpurata | reverse complement strand
ATATTATTATGATATATATGAATTATATACTTACTTAAATTATTAACTAATCAAGAAAGTCTTTTATATTGTCTATTCACATTTTCACTAAATATGTATGTGAATAAATAAAGAAATTTGTAAATATCGTATTACAAATCAACAAAAGAATTTGTTTTCAGTCTGCATAAACTGTTTTTCAGACTTTTTCAGTCTTTTTCGATTGTTTTCGGTAATTCTTTGCACTCTGTATTAGATCTTTTTCGGGTTTTTTTCGGCATATCTATGAACGCTGTTTTATCCAATTAGAAGGTGCATTACAACGTAGATTTCATCTTTCAAAAAAGTTATACATTCTACTCGTCATTTCATTGGCGTTTGAATAGTTTCAAACTTCCGGTTAAAAGCGAGCTTAATACGGCTGCGCCGAAAAACTACTACAAAAACCCTTTTCAAAACTTCAAATTAGAAATGGATTGAAAGCAATGATATGAAAATAATTATAGAATTAGGTATACATATCAAATAAAACCTGATATGGCAATGGTTAACATCATGAAGGTGAAATAAGTTCCACTTACGGGCAGCCAGTTCATTTCTCAATACCATCGCTTTGTCGTATATGTTAGCCGCATCCCATGAAACAAGGCGATGGACAAACTTGACACAAAGTTGACCATTCCATGTATGTAAATGAATGTAACCGTTCGTCTCATTACAGTGAAATTTCGGTTTATTTGTAGTATGTAAATGACCAGAAACTCATGACAGAAAATATCTTAGAATGCATCATTAAATATTCATAGATTCTTATTGTAAGAGCTTCATTAGTCGCCGGTGGAAACCGGCGACTATATTTGATACGCTTCAGGATTCTTCAGCTGTTTAGATATCTAAGAGTAACTCTACGAACCAAGAACGATGGGCCGCGATAGCTTAGTGGTTAGGGCGTTCGCCTCCGGAACGAGAGGTCCTGGGTTCAAATCTCAGTCCGAGCACGAGGTGTGTCCTTGGGCAAAGACACTGATACCACACGTGCCTCAGTCTATCCAGCTGTGAACGTGTAGCAGCGATGAAAAACTCGCTGCCTCTCTCTCGCGGGCGTGATAATATCTGGAATGAGTGTCCGAGAGCGATTCAATAATGAGGCTTTCTTCGTAATGGAACTAAAATGAATCTGTATAAACTAAGAGCGAATTCATATTAAAACTGTCCGAGTAATAAATGATTGTTAATAAGCTTTTGATTTTCAATCAATGTATGTAAAGCTGGTTGTAGGAACATATGTCATGTTGTGATCTTTGTTTGCATTTTAGTTTTACCTGTAGGAGACTGTGTTGTTTTTGAGATTCTGTTGTCCTACTTGCATTTTGTACCATGCCACAAAGATCGTTACAGAAATATGTTCAGATAGGGGCACATGTGTACCTGTTTGTAGTCACTGACACTTCATCACACGTCTGGAAGTGAGAAAGTGATAAAGAACAAGCAAAAAAATACTTATTTACAGGTACACTTACATGTACATACTTGTTTTTGTAGTCGATTGTTTTTAGGTGTTGTGCTTTTTATCGCCTAATTTCGATTTGTCTAGAAAACTTTGACCTTGTTCATATACGAAAATAAAAGAATCAGAGTAATTTGATTTCTGTGTCGTAGCTTTTCTGATAATATGTAAATAAAGCGTTAATTATTTTATAAGGTCGAATGACAAAAGAACTAAATAAAGCTATCCGATCAAGAAGGAGAACTCTAGTGGACGTATAATATATATCTTATCGTAAATTAATTATCTTTTCACCCTACTGGAGAGTAAATGATATAGAACACATGTTTGGAATTATGCTGCTTCCGATCGTAATAACACGTATTAGTTTGAAAAGACAGCCCAGGAGAACGGTTAAGGTCATCTATGCATATGGAGTACTTTTGTTATACACTTAACTGACAAGAATACAATTCTTCATGGATGCAAATATATCGACCCAGTACACGTATTTTTTATCCAACATTCTAGCACTATTGTTATTGATATAGTTGTATCTAGTTTACATGCTAGCATTTGTCGCGAACATTTAAAAAAAATATATTTATGTTGTTAAAATTCACTGATAAGAAGTGCTTACCGACTGTTTCGAACAATGACTTTTTGTTTGAAATTTGATGACTGCCAACTTTGTCATCGGAATAAAGAAGACATAGCTGAAACAGGCAAATTTAAGATGATAAAACTTCCAAGACAAGATTTCACACTAAATACTCACACATTTGTAATAAACGAATTTTCAGAGGGAGTTTCTGTTCAAAACCCATAGGCCAGTTCTACGTCAAATATCTTATATTTTTTAAAGTGATATCGATCAGAAATCAAAGAAAACAAGAAATCGAAAATAATAATATATGTACGTCGTTTTTAGCACAAGAAGATATTATTTTACAATTTTTGGGGGTGCTGCATTATGTCACAGTTGAAACAGTAAGGACCTCGGTGCCTAAGCGGAATCTCTGGAAAATATATTATCAATACATAGATTTTCATCATATATCATGGAAGACAGGCAAAGTGTTACATGAATATTTGATATTTCAAAAGATTGATGATATTAACATTTTGACTTTTGTTTTCATTTAAAGTAACTTGACGGTACATGAACTATCAATTTCACCAATATTTCATGACTAAACGAAACCGATAAGTAGCAAACTGATAGAAATATAGAGTGGAAATCAACTTAATAACATGATGAAATACCTGGAGCCGAGCATCCTTTCATATTGCAAAAATCGTCTGAGCAACAGTTAAAACTTATTATGGTTATATCTGTGCTGCGTTTATCTATTTAATGCAACGACCTGTTACCTATCAGTGGCCGCCCATCACTAGAAAAATAATATTTGGGCTTACTGTCGAATATTTAGTATTGAAAAAATGCTTATGCTTTATGTAAATTAAAGCAATTAGCTGTTTACAATAACTCATACTAAAGTTCATTTAATTTAGACAGAAATATACATTTGAGCACTTTAAATCCTTTGAATAACTTTCGGTTTTTACATATGATGTTTCAAATGAAGAAATCAAAACTCTTTATCTACTACTTAACTCAGTCGTGTGGGTTGTCGTACTCTTTATCATGAATTTCAACTGTTATCTTGGTATTTATAGCTGTAGTTACTTTCTTTAAGTATTAACTGTACCGTATTTCACACGTTTTAATAGTGAAAGGGCAAGTATTCTACGTTTTTTTAATACAGACCAAAAGTTGGTGGTTCTGATGACAAGGATCAACAGCCTGAGCAAATTACAAAAAAAACATCAGAAATCTGAAATCATTTTCTAGAAAAAAGTTATACTTTAGAAACTACTAAAATTGTTTATTCGTATACGTATGTTAGCGTGCGTCATTGTAAAATGACTGAAAATGATCTTAACGTGACAGCAGATTTGTAACATTAACTGTGATTAAAGAGGCATGTGTAAGAAGACATTTAACTTTGTGTAAAACAAACTATACTGTAAGAGTATATCGTTAAGCGTGATTATATCATGTCAAACTTTGTAAGTTTATAAACAAAATTTTAAAACAAAGATACATACCGAAAATGCTGCACAACCACTGTTGAAAATTACATTAGTACTTGCTGTCACAAGCTGCTCAGTGAAACAATACTGAAATATTTCATACTTCATATCTAACATGAGACATATATGCAGATTTTCTTGTTAATATGTAGCGGATAGCTCTCTTCTAAGATGGATATCATGCAAACATTGGAAATTGTTAAAAAAGCTTAAACTACCACAATTATATTAGAATCTAATTTTGTTTCTACCTTAAATAAAAGCACAGAACGGGTTACCTTTCTAACGGACATATAAGCGTTTAGTATTACCGAACTCTTTTAACTTATATAGATCTATCTTAAACTACGATAACTTTTTAAAAATTATATGCATGCATTACTGTCTTGTCGTTGATCGGCCTTACAATAGGACAGTGTCAGTCCCTGTTACATTTAGATTTGTTTGTTAACTGCAGGACAAATTAAGGCAGAAAATTCATACGGGAAATGGAACATAACAACACTCATACAATGTGATACAATCTAACAAGTGTTATTTGGCATTTTAAACCAACGAAACTGCCACAATTTTAAATGCAAACCCTATTTTCAAGGGGTTGTTAAATATTCTTGTTCTTTTCCTGTCATGACAACATATTCAGATTTATAAGTTACTTTTAATTAAGGCTTTATCTGTAAAGCTTTGATGAGACATCATTGATCTCGTTTAACTTTAATTTATGGACGGTTTGATTTTGAAGAACAACCTCAGTTATTATGCTCAAGACATCACATTGAGTAACTTCAAAGTTAAGATATGCATGACTAGATAACGTTAAACGATTTCTTTCAATTTGAGTGCGAATATTAGAAAAGAAATGATTCATGCATCTATTGGCTTTTAGCGTTCGTTCCTTTTTTCTTGTTTTACACAGCGTCACCTTACTACAACTTTTGAGAGTGACCAAAATTCAAAACATTTCAGTAAGCCATGTAACAAGAAAGAGAAAACGCACAGTGATTTACCCAAAAGAAAAATATGCCAGTAATTAAAGCACATATAATTTTTCCCATCCACATTTTCCTATCCGTCAAAATCTGACGTAGTCATTTTAACACTAGAGATCAACTGCTACAAAGCCACGCATTGCATCCTAAAGACTGATAAAGAATAATAGTTTCTGTCATGAGCACGAGGTTCAGCTCGAAATATCCGTTACCGATCGAGGGTAACTGTTTCTGGCGGGAACGAGGCTCTGCCGATTATTTTAAAAAAACAAACGATTTTCCGTCGTTGTGTTTGGATAATTGACGTCACAATGTAATGTTTATAACGTTACGTCATAAGTAATTCACAAGAGTCGTCTGGCATAGGAGGGGTGCCAGACCGGTTTTTCCGGCATGGGCAAAATCACGGGAAATGCCGATCCGATATGCAAGAAAACAAGGTCAGTCACATATATACTGCATGCCGCTACAAAAATATGTACTCCACGAGTGACTAAGGCCAAATGAAATAGAAAAACAGTAAAACTTGCCTAATCCACAGATGCTTGGGGTCTGGACCTCAACCCCTTAGGCCTGACCCTCGCCCCTGCTCACTGCAGTACCTTTAAATACATCCTACAACTGCGTGTAAGCTAACCAATTACAGATGCAATTCCTTATTCTACTTACCTACTGATCACATGTTTATTGTGACAATGTATATAAATACAAGATTTGAACTTGATTTCCTCGATCACATCTCAGGTTTACTGTTTATGTCATTTCTAAAAGTAGGCACCCGGCTATGCTCTTTAGCGGTCGTTTAAAAATGGAACCAGTCGTTTTATTGTGCGGCACAAAAACATATATCTGTTTTCAAATTTACCGCTATAGTTCTCACACTGACAAAAACCGCGCTGTAAACGTACTGGTACATCGCCCACTGCAATGCGGGAAACCTATTTTTATAACTTCATGTACATGTGTATATACTAAATGTGATTTGTGCATAAGTGAGAGATTGCTGAAGCGTTGTTCTTCGAAATTCTCTTTATTCAACTGTATTCGATGTATTTTGGACAGGGATTATATTGTTTTGCATGTTAGTTATTCCTTACTTACACGCATGCCTTAAATATGTGATTAAAGTTTTCAATTGTTTCAAATCTTGTATTTATATTCGAAAAACCTTGTTGATCTTCACTAAAGTCTGAGAGCGAGCAGTTTTAATTTAATAAGTATTATTTTCTTTTTTTTAAATTTTCTATTTTATGATTCAAATTCATTGTCATTAGTATCATCATCAAAATTATCATCGCCGTCAAAGGGTGTCAACTAGGATACGTCTTCTCTGAATATCAACGTCTTAATTTCAAAAAATAATGGCGTAGATTTTCTTTTCTGTCATAAATTTATGTAAGCTATTGTACATCTTAAATGCAGACATATTAAATACATCTTAGAAATTATTACCTGTCATAATATGACGTTGCTGCGTTTCGTGACAATAAAGCATTTCCTAAATAATACTGCAAAAAACAATACAAACAATTTACAATTGTCATTGGGATTATGCAAGCAAGTCAGAATTTTACGGAACTCCGTTAGGGCCATCGCCTTTGAATGTGTTGATCTGAAACGCGATACTCGATAGTACTATAATGAAAACACGAAATCACGAAACTACGATAACGAAAACGCGATAACACGATTACTATAACGCGATAGAACGATAGCGAAAATACGATAGTACAATGATGATAATGCGATATACTATCGTGTTTTCACCATCGAACTGTCGTGTTTTCACCATCGCAGTACCGTACTGTCGTACTATCGCGTTATCATGATGGTACTGTCGCGTTATCATTATCGTCCTGTTGCGCTATCATTATCGTACTCACACTTTATCATAATCGTACTGTCGCGTAATATAATCGTACTGTGGCGTTATCATGATGGTACTGTCGCGTTACTATTTTCGTACTGTCGCGTTATCATATTGCTACTGTCGCATTATCATAATCGTTCTGTCGCATTATCAAGATGGTACTTTCGCGTTTTCATTATCGTCCTGTCGCGTTATCATGATGGTACTGTGGCGTTATCATAATCATACTGTCGCGTTATAATTATCGTACTGTCGCGTTATCATGATGGTACTGTCGCGTTATCATTATCGTACTGTCGCGTTATCATGACGGTACTGTCGCGTTTTCAAAATAGTACTGTCGCCTTATCATTATCGTCCTGTCGCGTTATCATTACCGTACTGTCGCGTTATCATTATCGTACGGTCGCGTTATCATTATCGTAACTTCGCGTTATCATGACGGTACTGTCGCGTTTTCAAAATAGTACTGTCACCTTATCATTATCGTCCTGTCGCGTTATCATTATCGTACTGTCGCGTTATCATTATCGTACGGTCTCGTTATCATTATCGTACTGACGCGTTATCATGATGGTACTGTCGCGTTATCATAATCGTACTGTTGAGTTATCATGATGGTACTGTTGCGTTATCATTATCGTACTGTCGAGTTTTCATGATGGTACTGTCACATTATAATTATCGTACTGTCGCGTTATCATGATGGTACTGTCGCGTTATCATTATCGTACTGTCGCGATATCATGATGGTACTGTCGCGTTATCATTATCGTACTGTCGCGTTATCATGATGGTACTGTTGCGTTATCATTATCGTACTGTCGCGTTATCATGATGGTACTGTCGCGTTATAATTATCGTACTGTCGCGTTATCATGATGGTACTGTCGCGTTATCATTATCGTACTGTCGCGTTATCATGATGGTACTGTCGCGTTATCATGATCGTACTGTCGCGTTATCATGATGGTACTGTTGCGTTATCATTATCGTACTGTCGCGTTATCATTGTTTATACATGATGGTCTGTGTTTCGTACGCGCTATCATTTCATTGTAATTTTTTTAGAAATCTCCCAGAGAGAAGCTGTAAATAGGTTGTACATGAATAAGCATGCCTATTTTGAATTATAATTGAAGAACATTACTTCCAATGATGTGCAAAATACATGTCTGACTGTTTACAACATTCAATAAAGCGAAAGTAGGACAAAAAGACCACCCAAGTCAATCTAAGGAAATACACAAACATTCACTCGTTTTTCTGCAGAAATTTTTTAAAAAAGGGGAAAAACCCCGGTTTTTTTTAAATTTTTGGAGTTTGTTTTTGAATTTTTTTCCCTGTTACAATTCCAGATTTGAAAGGAAATTCGATTTGGTGTTAGTAATGGACCTTATATATGCACAGTATATCTTGTGTATATGACCACAAGCAGTTCTCGTTAGATTCTTTCTGCAGTATCGAAAAAAACGTCTCGGGTGCAACATACATTATTCCCCATTGAATCACCAGCCGGTGTCTGTTAGCTTCTAGTACAGAGTCCAATATGGCGGATGGAGATCCTATCTTGATTCGAATAACTGTAGATAAATCTACATAACGATAATAATATAACGCATTTGCTTTGTACTGTTATCAGAAAAATCGTATAATTTAAAATATTTCTGTTTTAGATATAATGTTGCTCTGACCGGTGGTTCTGAGCTAGCAATACAGTATACAGTCAACTCGAACTTTTCTCAAGTTTGTTGTGATGTATTTCAATGCACAGCTAATTTCTGTGACTTTGTGGATGTGTTTTGCGGTCATGGTTTGGGGTTGACCGGCAAGTTATACTGGGAGGCTGTCAGTGTAAAAGTCAACCCCATGATGAGATGTTCTGGAGCTCCAGAAACATTTTACTTGTTTTATTTCGCAAATGTATCATCATAATAAGAACTTCATGACCAATCATGCAGTGTGTAAAGAATCTTTAATTCATAATCTACAAAAATGCTTATTATTTTAGCCTTACATTTGACTTTTAAAATGTATCATTTTTAATAAAACGGAAAGTTGTAAAAAAAGGAAACGTACATTGTATTTCATATTGTATGTCCTACCTAATCCAAAATATTAGATTGATAACATCGCAGAAGCCATA
This sequence comes from Saxidomus purpurata, assembly GCA_022818135.1. Taxonomy (NCBI): domain Eukaryota; kingdom Metazoa; phylum Mollusca; class Bivalvia; order Venerida; family Veneridae; genus Saxidomus; species Saxidomus purpurata. The sequence continues at coordinate 33,832 of JAFMSR010000750.1, read as the reverse complement.
ATTCTAAGGTGAATAAAGTCATCGATTACGAATAAAAATTCTACGGACAAATCGTCTGTACGGCAATACGAGAGGCTGATCCCATCCTACATACATTGAAACGGCGGAGACAGTTTTCTCGTCATTGCATAACAATATCCCCCTTATTCTTTGCAATCTTCTAATTTACCATCTACATGAAATCAAAGATTTTACTTACATGTTTCATGTATTCAACCGATTGTAGTGGTTTGTTTTGAAATTTCTCTGAAAAAACCGCATTCCTCTTATCACTTTGACCTTGACGTTTGAGCAAGTGACTCCAAAATTTTAATATGCACAACTGGACTTCATACTAATGCTTCCGAAAAAGTGTAATGGAAATTGCGATGTTCTACAATAGCTTTGACCCTAGCATACTTTACTTACAAGGTAAGTGAGAAAAGGGTCTTGTTTTTCATTCATTGTAAGCTGATTGCATTCAAATTTTCAAGGAAAAATAAAGTTCTTCAAACTGCCTGAAAGGAACATATTTTAGAACGAATTGTCAAATAAAAAGGTTCCAGTATAGATTAATGTAAAGTATATCTGTTCATTTGAAATATTACGCTTCCAAATTATAAAGCGTTACAAACGCTTTTGAAATTCCACTAAGAGAAATTGTTTGATATATTATTTTTCTCCACGGGCACTGTGAACAACAGTTTTGGGTTGAAAGCAACACTGGCAGAAAAGCAGAACCAAAAGTAATTAGAGTCAGTTAAATCAGATGCTGCATTGACACTTTTTCTACCCCTTAGTTAGCCCCTTCCACCCACTCGAACACAGTAAAGGAATAAGAACAATGCAAATGCTTATTGGTGCTGGGCGCTTCTTTGTTGCGGCTGCTGAGAAAGTCAGATAGAAATTTGACTTTAAATTGAGGAACTTATTACGAGGAAAACACTGCTGAAAGAATTTCTAAAATCGAAGTTTTAAATGTGAACATACATGTACTGCAGATTGAAATTCTCCAAAATGGAGGATCGTGGAGGCGGCCATTTTGAATTTGTTGTCTCACAGTGCTGTAAATAAATATTTATGAATGTATTTCTGCTAAGTTAACTAGAGAGCTGCTTCAAAAATATATTTAAAAATGGCTTCTTACAGGACACTTAATAAATGTAATCAATTTCAGATGAAAAGTCGTGAAGAAATAATCCCATTTATAATGGGGCTCAAAATGTAAAACGTTAAGATAAGTCGTTTCGTATTATTGTGTGCCATAATTTTACAAATTGGCATATTTACTAAATCATAGATTTGGTATAACTATTTTATTTATTGATCTAGGTATTTAAAAAATTCTTTAACATATTTATTAATAGTTAAAAGGTGTTGTTTAATGCTAAGTATATGATTTAAGAACTTGCGTATTAATTTAATTTATGAATTATTTGCTGGTGTAGTTAGATGTCCCACTTTTTCAACCAAGTTGCTGATTCCTGTGAATGCGCTAATTGATTTTTGTGCTGTATGGAATGGTTACGGATATGTATATCTGTATGTAAATTATTAAATATTTTTTAAATCAATCATTTAAAGAGAATCGCATGAATAAAAATGTATAACAGGTTGGACGAATTCTTGGCTAAGTTTGCTGATAAGCACTTACAAGACTTGAACTAAATGTAATTAATTTCAGATTGTTGAAAAAGTGTGCAGAAATAACATATTAAAATGGAGTTCAAAATTAAAATTTGATATATATTAAGGACGATAATCATAATCCAGTGCAACTGACAATGGTAATGTTTACAAACTTGCTTAGATATCCTATAACACTTCTATTTTTTTACTTTAAATTCCTTCAACAGAGTACTAGCGTGGATAACAGGGTTCTTAATGTACAGTTAAATAATAATGCGAATTCAACGTAAAATGCATGTTAGGGTGTATAATCACCCGAGTGTAATATGCCGCAGCCGATGCATTCTAAGAGAAGAGGTTACTTAAGATACCTGTGTAAGTTATTAAGCATATGTTGCAAAGAAGTCAACAGACAATACGTTTTGAAAAACAAACGTTTGCATAAATTGACTTGGCAAGTTTTCTACCAACCACTCCATGGTAAATTAGAATTTCAATTTCATCCGGTTTATATTCTAAATAGCGTATACAAAGCATATACCTACAGCTTTAAATCTGAGTATTCAAAATGTCAATTAACCCATTTAATGCAACTGACAAGGTATAGTGTCCCCGCTTACTGTAACACCTGCGTTACTTAAATTGCGCAAATATTTCTATGGGTGGATACATCTAACTATGTACATTAATATGTGCAAAGGCAACGTAAAATGCATGGATGTCCTATAAATGATAAAATTGATACAAAAGGCGCGGTTCTTAACTTACATTGAATAAAATCATGTTAGCTCATAAGTTCGAATCATTTTAAAAATTCGAGCATATATCATTTACCATGTCTCACCATACCCTTTAGCAATTAGAAAATATAACAACCGACAGTTATGCCATAGGGATCGTATATGAGCCGCCCCGGTAAAGGGTTTCATTTGTTGCACTTACCTTAATACAAGTTCAGTCTCAGTAACAAAGTACCCTTTTTCATTTTTTGGCACTGAATTCTTTCAAAAATATTTTTGAGGCAAGGATTCATTATTATAAAATAAAATGTCAGCTAAATGTAATATGTCTTTAGAAACGTGCAAATCATGGTGTTCTGCGGGGGATTCCCAACATATTTCGAATGGAAGGGCAAGATATAACCATAATGAAAGTTTGATTAAATAAATGCATATAATACCTATGTAAAGCAAAGAATGCAGAAACCAAGATTGTACAATTTAAACACTTCGTACAGAAAAGTCTTGTATTTTTCACTTTTAGTATTTCCGGCACTTCCGTCCGGCATTAACGTTAAAGTGATGATCTGAAAAGGCAAAACAAATTTGTATGAAAATGACTGCATGATCGTTTACCAATGAAATTGTCCGGTAAAGTAACATTCGAAAATATAATCAATAATATTTTCGAAAATTTGATAACTAGACACCTTGACGACATACCATCGAATGGCAAGCAGCACAACATATATAACACACTAAAAACACGCGCAAAACTACCGCCAAAACTATAAACCGCTACAACTAGAGCACGGTGTATGCTTATGACAAAAAAAATAAAACAGAATATGCAAATATTTAACTAAGAAGTTACAAGACTATATTCATTAATTCCTTTAACATAAACATATCAAATAAGACAAGCTGTAGCTAGATGTTTCTATTTTTTGCTGGTTCGTAAGCGTTTTCGAAGAAAGTATTTGTCTCTTTCTTCTGACATTTAATTGTGTTCATTACTCAACGTCTGGATGCGTATAAAAGCATAAAACAGTTGTATTCTCTCGTAAGTGGCCTTGAATTTGATTAATATGCAGAAAGTGGACAGCCTATAGTTTACAGGAAACAATGAATAATTAAAAGAAGTAAAAAGACATTAAACGGTGTTGTTTTTGAATATGTTTATTCATGAAACATTTCCATGCAATTTTAAATATGGTTGTTCAGGTCTTTTAAATTGAATTATAAACTACTCTGTTTGAAAAGAGACACGAACAACTTTTATTGTAAACCTGTTAACTGCTTCAAATATTACGTGTGTCCGTCAAACTACCAACCGTACTCGCATGAACTTTAACAGTTACTTTTTCTACACACCCTCCTTTATAGTAAATAGTCCCTTCCAAACCTAGGATTTCATCTCAGGTAAAACTGCCAAGACTCCTTACCTGCATAGGATGAAGCGACAAATGTCGATACCTAGGAATTCGGGAACTCTCTTTACGAAAAGACCCCTTAGTTCCTTTACATGTCCGCTGTATAGCCGAGATTTGAATCCGGTAGTCCAGAGCGTTAACGATTACATTCGATTGTATATGTGTTAGCTGAATAGTAAAAATGTTGTTTATGCGGACAACGTGGAATATTTAATAATGAAGTGAAAATGCCGATATATCTAGTACATACAAAATATTTACCTATGCAAGACTAAAATTAATACAACGCTGTAAGAACACAGCTTTTATACAACTTAAACACCCCTAAACAACAACTCACATTTCGCAAAATCCATGTCACAGACTTTTAGATTTTTCTGTTCTTTTTTATTTTTGTTCTAGACGGAAATTTGCTTGGAAATGTCACATCTCTAAACACCATATATGGTTTTATACATTCCAGTATCAGAAGGATATGGGATGAAAATGTGTCCACTAAGCGGCAGGATAACTCAGTGACATTGTCAAAATATGTCATTGAAAGATTGCAAGTCTCAATTAGATTTCAATCTTTGATTGGTTATAACGATTCTTACTTTTAATGCTTAGTCGTACATGTTCCTGTTACACATTGGTTGATTTTCATTAGAACCCTGGTGCATTCTTTATCACGATTGTGTCTTAAGTTGATGCCACCAATTCAGACAATATTGGTATTATGAAATCGGCTGTATGGTACTTCTTTTTACCTACATTAAAAAATAAACGGATATTTAGGTCGTACGTATATCCGTTATTAACAGGAGTTAATTAAGGAAATAGATTTTATTTTTAAGTGATTACCGGTTAGCTTATCACTGTGTAGAGTTTAGATGCGTAATAATCTTATCACGAAGGCCGAATGTCTGATTGATTAATTACGATGCATCTAAACGACAAACAGTGATAAACAAACCGGTATGTCACGAAAAAGTAAAATCTTTATCCATTCTAATACGTTTACTTGGAAAAAATGATGAATTATTTCATTACGCTAAGCTGAGTGGCTTTCCAGGTCGCAAGACAACGCAAGAACATATTTGCTGTTCCCAGAACTTTTACTCCCCATTTCTATAATTATGGCATTACTTGCATTAACTTGTTTAAAAGGAATCATTTTTATATCAAATTTTATTTCGTGGTTTTCATGTACGCACTGTGATATAAAGGCATATTGTATTAAGACCAGCTCAACTTTTTTTCAGTGAAATCATCTGCATTTATCTGTAAACCGTCTGACTTCAAGAATCTGAGCGTTTACGGCGCCGTGTTTACACGTTGATGACGTCACGCGTAATTGACAGCATCACGTATATGTAGAATATACCAAAACTATACTTCCAGCGTAAAATTAAGAGAATGACTGTTAAGTTTTGGTGAACATTTAATAAATATTCAACATATATTGCAATTCGAACACAAAGACCAACAATGTGAACGTGTTTGAACGTTTTATTTTATTAAAATACGTTGGGGTAATTTTCAAAAGCTGAACATAGTTCCGGCCATTCGAGTGATATCCCGTATTATTACCCTTCCATGAAATTTGCGGTCTTCTGATTGGTCAACGATCCGTAAATAGATATTGATATTTACGGGCAAGTCGGTAATATACACTTGACATAACCCCGTTACTGTACCCCATGCTAAACGTGAGCTTGTTCGCCGCGTACAGTGCGTCAATATACAAGTCCGTGCTGATTTGTGACGTCTCGCAGTGACATTGAGGTATCATAAGGGGATTTCTTACGTTCAGCCGTTAAATAAATAAAACATAAACGGAATCTTTCAATATTTTAGAAAGGGAAGGGTAATAAAATTGTTATTTGTTTCTTGAAGTGATAGATGGGGATATATTACCCGCATATCCTTATATTACCCAAGCCGTTAGAAAAAAAAAACAAAATAACATATATTGTATATCACGCTCAAATCCTTCTTTCGTTATATGAGACGAAATGGAGTTGGTGTTAGTTTCACTTTTGAGTTATATACCGGTTAGTATATCACTGTGTGGAGCGTCGATGCTTAGTAACCTAAATTACGAAGCATCAAACGACACACTGTGATCAGGAACGTAGAATTGATTCTAGGTTCCTGCTGTGATATACCGGTATATCACTCAAAAGTAAAATTTATTTTCATTCTAACAGGTTAATTTAAACAAAAAATGTTTGAATGGGTACTATTTGCTGCGCTTACATGAAGTCGCTGCCTTGAACTTGCAGTATTCCGTGCATTCCTTGCATGTCATGAAATGTTTGCTGTTCTTTTATACATTTCAAATAAAACGCTATTCGTCTTATTTTTGTTGTGCTGATGTTGCTGGAGATACCGGAAATGTAGAAAACTTTACTACCCTTTGTTTTACATCACGTTAATTCATTCACAACAATACCAATCCAAGTGTATTAGCGCATGCACAGTCGTAGATGCTGTGTGAAAATTACGGGAGAGGGAATTTCAGCAGTCAAAAATAGTTGCGGACGCCTAGAGTGATATACTTGGTAGGTATATCACGCTCAAATCCTTCTTTGCCTGTATAGGAGAAATTTTCAGTAGTATTAGAATGTGCATTTAAATTTTACAAACTAGTTTTTTAAGTAATATAATGAAAATCATTTAACGTGAAGGAGACGTTCTCAAGTATTTGACAATATTTTTTGCTCTTGCTTGCATTAATTATTAAATTGTATAATGAATTTAATTGCTTACTTACGTCAAAAGATTGCAGCTGTTTACAATTCATATAAAGCATTTATTTCAAATCACAGCCTGTTGTCGGAAGAAACAATTTTGAAAATGATTGCTTTTAGTAGTACGAAAATGCATAATGTGTAATCGTTTTCCTTTCACAGGCATACACATAAAATATTAATGATGTGCAACGTTACAAAAGGGCCCTTATGGGTTATATATGTGATATCTTTTGAAGTAAATATGCTGCAGTTTAAATCGAGGTATCAAATTAAAGAGCATGTTTATGAAGTACATCCAAATTTTTATGACATCATTGCTTGTGAATATTAATAAGATGAAAATACACATGCAAAAATTCGAACCTGTTTAGGTTATTTCTAATTCTTAACAAGCAAATTCAGTGTTACAGTATTAATATCCCCAATTGCTGAAAAAACAACAACTGGAAAGTGTATTGGTCTGTCTGTTTCCAAAATACTGTAAAAAAAATTAAAATTTCACTACCCCACTGGCGTGATATTTTTTTCTTCAAGTTACAGTCGTGAAGAACTTAATTGTTGTAAGTTAAATCAAATCAGCACTACTATATTCAGACAACAATAATTCTTAAGTTTCTACAAAGAATAATTATGTAAGAAAAGCACTACATCCCCTTCAGGGCCTCATTTCTGTAAAACTCAAGTCCCTAAATTTTCCGTTGTTAGAGAATACAAAGTTGTGCCAAACAAAATCAAATTCTGACAAGCCTTTTCAGAAAAATAAAAGATTTGTTTTAAATTTCACCACCCCATTGGGGCCTCATCTCTGCAGGGTTATTTTCTTTTTCTGCATTCTACAGTGAAACAGAACTCTTTTGTTGTAAATTTAATCAAATCAGTACTATTAGTTTCAGAAAACAAACATTTCTAAGTTTCTACATAGAATAAGTAAGAAAAGCGCTACATCCCCTTGAGGGGCATCATGTGAAAAGGGGTGTAGGGGGTGGATATTAGGAAGAGTGGTCAATAAATTATTTGAACCAATTACAATTTAATTTTGGTAACTGGTTTCAGAGAAATAGAATTTTAATGTTTTTATATTGAATATAGAAGAAAATAATAATTAAAGGGCAATAACTCTGGAGATACTAATCCAATCTTGACAAAATTGTGTGTGCACCACGGCATAATGCTATTGTACACTTCTTTTAAGTTTCATGAAATCTTATCTTTTGGTTCTTGAGTTATGACTCCGGACGGATGGACGGACGGACGGACAGACGGACAACGCCAAAACAACATCCCTCCGGTTTGGCGGGGGATAATAATCCACTGTATTCAGCTTTCCAACGATGTCTTTCTTTTCAAGATTTCGTAATTCCAGGATAAAATAAAAGCAATCAAAAAGCAAATAATTATGATAACTTATAATAACCTTGACTCCACAACAGATGGTCCGATTTTCACTGGCCATACATTTTTGTAAATTTCATAGTCTGTCCTCCTATATACATTCAATAGTTTTTATCCAAAAAAAAAATCGATTTTTAGCACATGCCATTTTAGTCAATATATATTCATATGTTTTTTGTCGTTAACATGTTGATTGTTTTCCAGTATAAACGCTTTACAATGGAACCAACGTCAAAACTGTATCTCAGTTAGTTCCACATTATTTAGCCTTTACGGACCTTTTTGTCACGTTGTGCATATTTAATTAAGTGGTCAAAAATGCACTAGTATATATGTATAAAATAACAAAAGAACTTGAAAACAATAAATAACTCAGACACAGTGTTCATTAAAACGTTCCCAACAATTTCGAGAAAATTGGGCTTGCGTCTCCACTGCAGTTAATTATCAATTAAATTTGGCACATTTTTCTTAAATTTGTATTGACAAGTTGAACTTTATTTTGTTTCAAATTCTGTGAAAGTATAGATTAATCTTCGCAATTTTGGACTGAATGAAAATATAAACAGACCAAAATTATCAGACAGGGAAAATTCTGATACCAGAGACCCTACCTGTTAGGAAAAAGAGAAACTGTTAATTCCAAAGTCAATAACTGGAATAACTGGCTTGAACACCTATACAACTGATCAATGTAAGTAAACTAGTACATGTATTATTTGTGTCGGCTGCTCAGGTCGGCTGTGCATGTATGTTTACAATTAATGATTACACAGTCACTGCATGTTAAAGTTAGAATCACACTATATAACTTACAGGTAGATTTGATATCAGGATCTCGCTACCGCAGTAGAGAATGTTGCAAGTTAAAATATTCTTGCATACCCCCCGGGGAAGGTACTGGCGGATCCCAGCACGCGGAGGGAAGAGATCAGCCTATACTTTCCCTAGGGAAAGTACATCTCGGGCTTACTTGACAGCATCCGAAAGTGTATTCACATCTTACCTGGAACACTTTATTTCCGAGATACGTTTCACAGCGGTTTATATGTGAAAGATAGAAATGTTTTTCGTAAATGTAAACTAAGGTCTCATAAGAAAGCACTGTGTTTTAAGCGCTAGATACATAAACAGTGGTTAATTCACGTGTGAACCTACCAAATTTCCTACGCAAAGGGGTTCCATGCGGGGAATTATATTTACTCAACATGAAGTTTTGATTTACCACTCAACATAGTAGGGCCTATTAAGAGGTTTTCTCGTAGAAACTGCAATGAAATCAAATAAAGTATGCAAGAAAAAGGATCTTACATGGCCTGCTGTGGAGGACTGGGTTGCAACGACTCTCGGGAAAGACGGGGGGGAAGTCGGAACCTCGCTTCCCTCGGTTCCTCCTATCCCCCCGCTTTCCCTCTGGTCGGAACAACCTAGTCCTCCACAGCAGGCCATGTAAGATCCTCACAGTAATTGGCTTGCAATAATTTTACCCACCAATCACAGTGTCCAATTTCTATCAGCTGTAAAATGACATTCACCCCTAATGTAAACAGAAAGGTCTAATCTGGTACCCAGCGCCATAGATAAAGTAGTAAATTGGGCAAATAACCAGCTAAAGGAAGTGTGAATACAATACCGACTTACGGCCGGAAAAATAAACATTAATGTTTGATTTCGGGCATGCCGTTGCTGTTCGAGTACTTGATATTAATAATATTATGAGGATCTTACATGGCCTGCTGTGGAGGACTGGGCTGTTCCGACCAGAGGGAAAGCGGGGGGATAGGAGGAACCGAGCGAAGCGAGGTGCCGACCTTCTCCCGCTTTCCTGAGGGTCGGCACAACCCACTCCTCCACAGTAGGCCATGCAAGATCCTTTTTCTTGCATACTTATCTGATTTCATTGCAGTTTCTATGAGAAAACCCCTTAATACATGTAGGCCTTACTATGTTGAGCTGTAAATCAAAACTTCATGTTGAGTAAATATAATTCTCCGCATCGAACCCCTTTGCGTAGGAAATTTGGTAGGTTCACACGTGAATTAACCACTGTTTATGTATCTAGCGCTTAAAACATAGTGCTTGATCGCATCCAAAACTATACTTTATTTACGTTGTGAAACAAAACAAAATATTAATGAAATCCTAAACAGAAATTCTCCTGACGCACGTCCAGTTTATTTGATTAATGTGACTATACCATCGACATTGACTTAATTAACTGGTTTTGTTTACACAGTGACGTCATTTATCAAGAGAAACTGTGGAATCATTTACCGCCATTTTTTGTTTTGAAAAACGTATGAATGCAGGTATGTTCTTTGAAATGTGAATAGATTCTGTTGCTATACATTTCTAAAATTTGATGCTCTTGCTTGTGACACCATAAAAAGCACCATTTCTTTTCGCAATCAACTCTCGCTTCAAAACTACATGGATATTCGTTACCAACAATTTTCGTAATTTGAATCGTTATTGCGTACCCTGAAAATTCGAACCATTCCTAAAAATGAAATTCCTGTTACATTAACTTGAAAAAATATAAAAGTGTGTCCTTTCTTATGAATCCTTATTTTACATTTACGAAAAACATTTCTATCTTTCACATATAAACCGCCGTGAAACGTATCTCGGAAATAAAGTGTTCCAGGTACGAGTTGAATACACGAAAGTAGTTCGGATGCTGTCAAGTAAGCCCGAGATGTACTTTCCCTAGGGAAAGTAAAGGCTGATCTCTTCCCTCCGCGTGCTGGGATCCGCCAGTACCTTCCCCGGGGGGTATGCAAGAATTTTAGTATCACAATGAATAGATGTGACACAAGTACAATATGTATTGACCATTGACTTAATGTTGTTTTGATTTTACAGTTTTTGCTTCTGGCTACTAGCAAACGAAAAGTGTAGTCACAAAAATAATTTTGTTTGTTGCGTATAACTTCATTTAATAGGTTTGTTTCTGATGTGTTGTAGCATTACATAACTACACATTTTAGTGAATAAGCCAAAATTCCTATATTTCAGCATTTTACAAGAACTTTAATTCATGAAATTTAAATGTGCAGTAATTCTTTTAGGTAAGTATACATCTAAACTTTGTAATTTTGCAAATGAGATATGTTTGTATATAAATATCATAAAAACAAAATACCTACGTTAAATAACAACTTTAATATTAAAGTTACTGTTTGTTTATGTGCAATTAACGAGTATTTATTACGCGCGTTTAAATCGTGACACAACAATGACAATAGCCTACAGTACATAGGATGTGCAGTTGCCATATTCAGCTGAAATTATTATTTTTGTTTGTTAGAAATGACAGTTCTCAGTGCTTAAACCTTGACTCGGGAAGAAGACGGTAAATCAGGAAATAAAGTATAATTTTTATTGTATACATAACAACCACGCACCATAGCATTTCGAAATAACTTTAAAACTACTGAAAGGAACTGGATAATTTTTTCAGGAAATATAGATTAATAAAGTATACATTGTTTGATACAAAATTTACCATAAACAAAGTCTAGAAAATAACAGATTTTATCAGTTATCCAATGAAACACCGTTTTTCAAAGTCGCAAATTTAGGCAACTATTCAGTACTCTACATTACTAACTGTATTCTTGCAAATTTGTAATAAATTAAATTTCCTTTTTTATAATCGCTGCTATTATTATATTTTAATGTGATTTTATATTTATTCTAAAAAAAACGATAAATAACTGTTTAATTGCTCATGTGGGCATCGATTTTATTTTTCCAAGAACTCGTTTTTAGAATAGGCGCTGTGCACGTGAAACTTGTGCTTACTGGTAAGTTAAGTTATACATGTACTTTCTAAGACGTTTAAAAATATAAACGGTTAAATTCATGGACATGGACATTTGCAGCAGTTATTAGGAACGATTTTTGATATTTTGAAATGCCGAAACTGTCCAACCAAGAGAGAGCAAGAGCGATTGGTCTAATTGAAGGCGGTGCAAGTTACAATGTTGTAAGTGTTCATTGACTCATTTTTTGCCAGTCATTATTACTTCGTTTTCGATCAGACTTTTCTTAAAAAACAATCTAACGTAGGCCATTTTCAGAAACCGGCATATTTTGTTCATTTTCAGGTCGCAAGAATGCTGAACGTGAATCGTACATCAGTAATACGTCTGCTGCGTAAATACAGAATGACAGGCTTTGTCCGTGACCTGCCACGCCAGCCAAGAGGACGAGCTACGACCAGAAACCAGGACAGAAACATTCTAAATACACACCTTCAGGACAGGCGACGTCGAGCTACCGAAACATCGAGGGTAACACTTGGAACACATGGTCGCTCTATCAGCGCCCAGACTGTGCGTAGAAGGCTGAGGGAAAATGGTGTACGCTGCAGACGCCCATTTCATGGGATTATTTGATCAGCACAAACAAACCAGTTTACGCTGGGCTCGTCGTCACTTACGGATGACCTGAGCGGACTGGGCGGCAGTATTATTCACTGATGAATCACGCTTTAATTTATACGACAAAGATGGTCGTGTACGAATTTACAGAATGCGAAATGAACGATTCAGAGATAACTGTGTAGTCGGAAAGACACCATTTGGTTGGGCTTCCGTAATGATTTGGGGAGGGGTGTCTATGAACACAAAAACTGTTGCCGTCAGAATTCACGGTAATTTAAATGCCGACAGATACATTAATGAGATTTTGCTGCCCGTTTGCATTCCTCAAATACGGAATAATAGAGGCATGCGATTGTTACAGGATGGGGCACCTTGCCACACAGCACGTCGCACAGCGGCTGTTCTAGCTGCTCACAGGGTATATGTTCTGCCAATGCCATCCCGTTCAGCAGACCTTAATCCGATTGAGCATATCTGGGATGTAGTCGGTAAGGCTGTCAGAAGAAGAGAGCTTCACGGAATCTGAGGCAACTGGAACAGTTTGTCATTGAGGAGTGGAACCGTGTTTCTCAGGCCACTTGTCGAAATCGCGTCTTGTCTATGCGCAGTCGATGCAGGGCGGTCATCCAAGCTAATGGTGGTCATACCAAGTATTAAATAACCCCGAGAGTATATGACTAAAACACTTGATATTCAATGTAATCGAGCTTGAAAACAGCTTTAAAGATGGTGGTTTAAGTACACATTCACAATTTAGTTTAGTGTGCCATACACGGTGGACAGTGTGTTGTTACGTTTCTTTCAATGTGTCAGAATGACACGTGTCTTTACATTTACGTTATACAAAGATGGTAATAACAATTTACATGTTTATTAAATCTACTGCTAATTTTATTGTTAGCATTCCAAGGACTTGTTCAAGATTGGGGACCTTGACTTTTATTTTATTAGTAATTTTATCAATCCGATAAATTTTGCGACTTTGTAAAGTGGGGGTTACATCGAATAAAATACAAAATCTTCAAAATACGGAACCGTCTGTTGTTTGTTTTCTACCAAACACTGTCTAATATATTTCTTTAACTGTCCTGAAAATTTCACGCGATTATCCCGAGTAGTTTTAAAGTTATTGCGAAAATGCTACTGGTAGCGTTAGAGAAGTTGTTAAGTGTATATACTGAACAAAACTGCTAAACCGCCACTTTTCCGTGTTATTTTTCTCGTTCTAAAAGTTAAAAAGGTAAAATTTGTTACAACAACTTCCCTGGTTATTTATTACACGCTGAAACGAGATTATATATATATATATCACTAAAACAAAACAAATTATAGCAAAACTGGCGTTTTGCACGTAGCGTATTGTATGAATTGTTTATCAATGTTAATTTTGTCATTCGAATTTCTGGGGGAAAAGACATCAAAATTATCGAGCATTCACCATAACAGTTTGTTAATTTTGATATTGATACTTTCATAAAAATGAAAAAAGACAAAGTGAATCTAACATGTTCATGAGTTGTGAATAAGGAAATCCCACCCGAGGGTTGAGATACATCCAAAAACGAGGCTCTGCAGAGGTTTTTGGACGTATCTCAACCCGAGGATGGGATTTCCTTATCCACAACTCAATGGACATGGTAGATTTATTTTCTCACCGTTTAAATCGCATTTTCTTACAAGTAAGAAGGAATAAGTGCAAATACAGGATGGGGATGCAAAAATGAAAATCAACTTTTTCTCGAATTTTACTTCAAAACTGCTATAGATGGATAGAAAATGATCTAACTAAGAAAATGAATACCAATAACCCTATGTTTATTTCAAAAATAACAATTTTACAGTCATTTTTCGATTTTTTTGTCTGCTTATAATTAACGTAAAATAGTCCGGCAGCGATGTGATATAAGCGATGTGAGACAAGTTTATCTCACATGGGTAAATGCGCGGAAATATGTATCTCATAGGTGAGAAAATGGTCTCATTTATGATAAAATTGACAAAAAGAGCGTTAAGTTTGAGTTATAATATTTTCTGTACTGTTTACCAGTATTTATTTGTTACTCCAACTAAATTTGTAATAATACTACATGAATACTATGTGAATCTTATGAGAAATTTATAACTAGAACATTAAGTACCGGTTTAGCAATTTGTTAAGTATATTAGCTATAAATGTGCTACATGCCAATATGCTTACCCTTAGCGCCATGCTTATTCATTAATTGATGTATAGATAAATATATTTCAGACACAACGCTGTACTGACAATATGTGACAAAATTGATTAATTCTAACACTTTTCTTAGAATCATCCGAAAATTCGTATTTCCTCACATTTTCAATATTTCGTCGTGGATTGACCTCTCGGTTGTATCTTACTATGTACAGAAATAGAAGCCGAGGTATTGGTTACACGATCAGTTCTCACTATAACAGTAATACTGTCTTGATCCTTGATATTTGTTCGCTGTCCAAAAAGTAGTATTAAACTATCGAGTTTACTACTAGAATTCTTTATTTTCCCAGTATAGAGTGATTTTTGCAGCGAAACCTTTATTATTTATCTTATATACCAAAAGGCTAAAACATGAGAGTATTTTCGTCATTTATAATGATGAGCTAGTTATATTTGTGCTTGCAATAAAGATGCTGTCAGAGAGTTTCTGATCAAGAACTATTTATAAAAAAAATTATTTAGACTGTTTTTTTTTTATTTTGCAAAGACATAGAGGATAATTGTTGGTTTCGGTGTAAGATCACGTTATAATTTTACCGAGTGGGCACCGAATGTGATATTTTCACGAGTGGCACAGCCACGAGTGAAAATAACAAGTTTTTCTACTATAGGAGTGATTTTTTTTGAAAAGGGGGGGGGGGGGGGAAAAAATTTAGGGGGGGGGGGGAGGGGGGGGGGGGGGGGGGGAGAAAGGGGTGTTTTTGAAGGAGTTTTTAGTTTGGAAGGTGGTGCGAGGAAAATTACACGTAAATATTAAAAGAATAAAAAATGGGGGGGGGGGGGGGGGGGGGGGGGGGGGGGGGGGGGGGGGGAGACACCGATACAAACAATTTTTCTGTTTATTTTATTATTTAAACTCTACTTTTATTGAGTTTGTTTCTATAAAATATCGAAAATTGCGGGAAACGTCATCAGAAAACATAGCCCAAATTATGTCATTTAAACGACGTCATCGCCGCATGGTTTCCAGCATTAATTACGCTCGGTATACTTTTTGACGTAAATCCGGGTTAAAGATTGCAAAAACAGTGAAAAATAAAAATGGTAATCCACTGTTTCAAAACTGTAGATTAACGCTTTTATTTCTCTGAGAAAACTATAATTCACTGGAAAACATAAAATAATGTTGTTGTTTTTTTTTTCTTATACACGTGTATATTTTTTTTTTTTTTTTTTTTTTTTTTTTTTCTCCAAAAAAAAAAATTTATAACCCACCCATTTTTAAAAAACAAAACCCCCCTTTTTTTAGTTTTTTGAGACTATATATACTTAACGAAACTTCTAACGCACCACCTGCCCATTTCCTGCTTTATTTTATTATCAACCTTTCCAATATGTACCAGCTTATTTGTGTTTTGCATTTATGAAGACACTGAGTAGATACATGAATTTTAAAATGATTGATTGATACACATTTCATACGGAAGGTGATTTTTAAGAGTGAGTTTCCTAAGGAAGATCACCAATGCAATAACCCATGTAAAGTCTACGGAAGTTTAAACCTTAAATCAAAATTCTCTACCGTATA
The DNA here is from genome assembly GCA_022818135.1 of Saxidomus purpurata. NCBI lineage: Eukaryota > Metazoa > Mollusca > Bivalvia > Venerida > Veneridae > Saxidomus > Saxidomus purpurata. Next base: position 17,787 of record JAFMSR010000750.1, on the reverse strand, counting down.
ATTTGTATCACTGGATCATTTGGAAATCCATGTAAGGGAAGTATCTACCCAATGTCTTCATAAATGCAAAACATGATAGCTTTCGTAGACAGATTACAGCTTTTGTGCACATATTGGAAGGTTTGATATTAAAATAAAGAAGGAAAAGTGCAGGTGGTGCGTTAGAAGTTTTGTTTAGTATATATCAGTTCTATTACCTGCTGCACACCAGAGGTCAAGGTGTCTACCGCTCATCCAGGAGGTTACGGGTTAATGATTTTTCCAGGATGCGGACTCGAGAGTGACTCAAGCTACAAGCTTTCTTCACAGTCTAACTTAAAGTGACATTATGCACATTTTTTCAAGAAAAAATCCAGCTGAAATAGGTGTGTGTAAAAAGGGTAGAGGAAATAATAGCTTTTAACCCAATACACCAAACTCTTCCTGCTACCAGTACGAAATAATAACTTTCCAAATATTACTTTTCCTATTTTGACTGGGAGAGTCAATTTAAGAAAAAAACTGCATGTATGAGTTGCTTCCCTTCCACTGCCGAAATCTTTTGTACCAACAACTACAACAACACAAGGGAGATCACTGCAAAGGAAGGAACTGTTATTTTACTTGTCCAATTCTTTCATTTCTTAAGCACCAACTTCTAATACTAATGCGGCATTATTATTAGTTTAACAGATTTAAATGCACAGCAACCAAAAATTGCTTTTATAAAACTGTCACCAAAATACACTATGTGCAGTAAGATGAGCATAATGTCCCTTTAAATAAATTAGTATAAACTAAACGAAACTTTTATATTAACTTGATTTAAACCATTTAATGTTCTGTAAGCAAATTCCTCAGATTTTTTTGAGTCAGGAATATGCTGAAATAGCATAAATTGTATTCTATGGCTACGCACCTGAAGTTAAAACATCATGTCACCAATATGTCAACCTTCATTAAAAACTAACGACGTTTGCACGTCGTAGCACCTTATTTAAGTCTGTAACGCTTGTAACTTTATCACATCTATTGCTGGTTTCACAAAGGACAGGTATGAAAATCGCTGCTATTTATATCATCTTTAAAATCGTATGATTATTCCGTCTGATGTTTGGATGTGTTTCTCATATCTGATGTTGCAATAGTTTTCTATTAGTTTTAAATCTTCAAAAGTGAGATTAGATATAGAGAAATAAATTTTATTTGGTATAATTAAGTTAAATTAACTACATGGATATTTTAGTGTCCGCGCTTTTATTCACGAGTTCCAATTCATCAGTTCTTGTTAAAATTACTAAGATATTCGACAATGTTTTTGTTGTCGTGATATTTTATGTATAACGGAAGGTGCATTTTCAGAATTTCAACACACCACGATAGAAAATTGATATTTTTTATAAATGAAATAATAACAGTATTATTTTCATAACATCTTACAAACTTGCAAGAAGACATGACATGACAATAATTTTAAAGTAATCGTTTGATTTATACAAATGTAACGAATTTCGTTCCTAGCACTCATTATTATTACGAGCAAGCGTGACTCTAACAAGAGGTTCTAGTTTGTCGAAAATAAAATTAATTTCACGTAGCACTGCTGAAAGAAACACGGATAAATGTTACCTGATATTAAAAGTGAACGGACACCTTTCATTTTATAGGACGTCAAACAGGTGGCAGTTTTAAGCACTATCTAGACAGATATTTATCACCACATTTACTGTAAATTTTGAAGCGTTACGAAAATTTCGCGATTTATGAGCAGAAAGACTTATTCGCGAATATTCAGTCGCGAAAGTAGAACTATCTAATGGTAAACCTATATGAAATTAATCTTTCGCGAAATTTTTAATAAGTGTAGTGGGAAAGAGAGAGAGAGACTAACATTATTGTTACTGTATATTTAGGATATTGTCATTCAATTCAATTCAACTTTTAATGCATCAATGCCACCGACCCCTTGCAGAGGATAGAAAACGGTAGGAAGTTCCGATTGAATGAATCACAATCAAAATTATATGATGAGTCTATGACGCATTTCATTTTAGGACACTGTACCAATGACGTAAGGAAAAAGTTAACAACTGTTGTATTAAAAGGCAGACAACGCGTCCCGGCATGATTTTAATCCGTGTATTATCATAACACAATATCAGTTGACACTTTCACGTCACTTTAAAATTATCCTATTTGTAACATAAAAACACTTTTCTTAACATATCTCAGATAATTTGATGAAAAGTTTTATTATTTTGTTGAAATAGAGAGATGGACCGCGCAGATATATTGAAAAGTTTTATTATTTTGTTGACATAGAGAGATGTACCGCGCAGATATATTGGTAGCTTTGTGTCTGGTAGCTTCTGTCCTACCGTGGACCTTTGTAGAAGGAAAGGGTTGTTGGGCTGGACCGTCTCCACCCGGACGGGAATGTCTGTAAGTTGAACAGATTTAAATAACTATACATAATAAGGATTTTGTATATGCTGTTTACAATATTATGATAAATTTGTGTTTTTAATTGAACAGATTAAAATAACTATACATAATAAGGATTTTGTATAATTATGCTGTTTACAAAAGGAAAAAATATTATGATAAATTTGTGTTTTACTTGATTAAACTATTCGGAAAATGTGCAATTTAATCACACATCTTTTTAATGAACAAAATGTGCAATTTTGATAACACTGTGGAGGATTTCAAGTAAAGTTTCTAGTCTGAACAACTTGATGGAGAAGTTCAATTTGTTACAATAGTAAAAATGTAAATTGTCGATGGAAAATTGAATGACCGTTTTTCTGTGCTTCTATCAAAATTTTGATTGTATATGAGCCCGTTCCCCTCTGAAGGGAATGTTCGCTGTTATCTATGTCGGTGTCAGCGTATGATATTTATAATTTTAAGTAAAACGTATGAGCTAAATTCATAATAAATTATCTTTAGAGTGAGTTTGGGAGTATTATACGTGTATTGCGATTCAGGTTAGCTTGAATGTCAACTGTCTTAAAGTTATTAGTACATCAGATCATACAGATTTGGTGTTTTCTCGTATCCTAAGCTGCATGACATTGAATCTGCTACAGTATTTGACAAATATCTGTCTGTAACTTGATTATACCTTCTTTAAAAATTTCAGATATGGAACGTTCCCAGGAAGTAATGAGATGCAAATTCGATATAACTTCATATCTCGTTTCTCTCGAATTTGTTGTCAAGCATACGAATGCAAATGGTGGGGCTGCAGTTTTATTGACGTAGGATGCGGCCAAAGTACTGGTTCAATCCCATTTCAGTCTCGGCCTCTGGACTGGGAGATCAGAGATGTCGAACCAATAATGCGATGTTACGACATACCTGGAAGTGGTGTTTACTACAGCTACACAGTTGAACCATATGTCAATGGTTAAATGTTAATGACGTTACGTTTAATATACCCTACATCTAAACAGAGATAGCACTCGAAAGGATTAAAACCTTTCTTTTTAACTTTAATCATAACGTTTAAAGCGTAATATCTTGATATTACGGTAATACATGAATGTATATTGTCAATCGATGACTATGATGTGTAATTTTGATTGTACGAAATGAAATAGATGAGTAAAGATAATGGTAACTGAAAACTACTGTACGTTTTGTGCTGCTGTCCTTTAGAAGCAAATGTCATCATTTCTAAATATTCCAGAACTTTCATCAACACTGATCTAATATACATATAAATATGCACAGAACATATGAACATGCACATCAGATTAACCGAAATCTAATAACTTCATATCTATATATCTTTTATTATCAACGACTTTTTACATACTATTGGCTCAAACAGATTCAATATCTCAATCACAAACAATCTCATTGGATTTCACTTAAAAATACAATGCTCGACATGATCTATGTTAAAGGGAATTTAAGAAATCTTTCATAAGTGACTTTAAAAACTAAGGACCGTTTTGTTTTCTCTGATTCAAGGCTGACAAGATCTTTCCGAAAATATATTGGTTACATATTTTCTAAACACAATGAAACAGACAAAACATTAAAATATTTTGTGGAAATGAAATATTTGCTTTTGTCAGGCGCTACCTTAAAATGCATTTTGGTCAATTTAACACCACTGTTTACATATACTGCAGAATCACTTTATCATAGACTAGAAAGTATTGGTAGGAAATGATTTGCCGGTATAGGTTCAGTCCTGAATGTGCAACTTATCAAAAAATGACATTTTGCTTCTTCTATGACGGTAGTGAAATATGTTTATCACAATTTGTTGCTTTCAGAATTTAAATACTAACTAACATTAGTATCGAAATGCATCTTAAAGGTCCATTACTAACACCAAATCAAAATTTGGTTTAAATCTGGAATTGTAACAGGGAAATACAGTTTGAAACTGGCTTCTAAAACTTTACAATAGCCGTGGAGTATTTCCCTGTTTGAAATACTGCTGCAAAAAAACAAGTGAATGTTTGTTTATTTCCTTAGATTGACCTGGGTGGTCTTTTTGTCCTATTTTCGCTTTATTGAATGTTGTAAACAGTCAGACATATACTTTGCACATTATTGGAAGTAAAGTTCTTCAATTATAATTCAAAATAGGCATGCTTATTTATGTACAACCTGTAATTAAAGCCTCTCTCGTGGAGATTTCTGGAAAATTAGAAATATATTTCCCCATATTGATATAGTTTTTTGTATTTGGGATGAAATAAAAGTATTGTTGTTGTTGTTGTTGTTGTTGTTGAAAACGGGAAAACCTACTTTCGTTTTTGAAAAGGCAAATTATAATTTATTAAATCTTTTGTTAAACTCAAATTTTTAACACAATATGGTCACATTCAATGCAGTATGTCATAGTTTTCGTTCTGGGAAGATGTCCGTTACGATTCCAGATTTAAAAGAAAATTCGATTTGGTGTTAGTAATGAACCTTTAAGAAAACACGCTATAAGATTAAACGAAATAGACTATATTAGTTTACACCCCGGGTATTCGGCTACCTACACACCGGAACGATACCTAAAACCCCGGTTCAGTGTACATGTATAATGTTTGTGGTCATGCCAATAAAAAGGTATTTATTCAACATTTATTGAAGATTTGATTATGTTTTATACAGGAAAAACTAAATACACACTTTTCCCTACATATCTGTAAGATGTCCGTCTCCAGTTTCACGAAACAACGTGAAAAAAAGGAATTTATTGTCATGTTTACGTATAATTTCGATGATTGGAACCTTATCTTCCAAAGTTTAGCTAATTTTGTACATAAATAAAGATAGTTTCTAAAAACAAATTGAAAACAAATAATTTCAGTTAGTAAGCAATCACTCTTGTTTCATTGAAAATGAAAAAAATATTGAAAGAAGATCAATTTTTCGGAGACATGTGTGTGGAATTTTGGCTACCGCTGACGATTAGCGGTTTTGTCGATCAAAGGGATACCGCAATCGCCATATAAGTTAACCATAGAAATGGATTGTTTTGAAAATGAGAGATGATGTGTAATGAACCACATATGATATAATGGCATAAGGAGTGTGTACATATGAATCTGAAAATAAAAACCAGACGTTGGAAAATACTTTTTATTTGGACTGAACACCGTATTTTACCAATCCTTGATATCCTATGCATTGCGTTTAGAATGTATGTACACCTATACATCTCTAGAGAGGTCTTATGTACCAATATCAATTTAAACAAACGAAATGGTGATGCAAATGATGGTCGCTAAATGTTAAAGATCTCTTCAAATTTAAAAACCGGTTACAACTAAGGTGTCAGATATAATGAAAAGCTGTTAATGTACTATGGCTTGCCTGAGGGACCCGTGTCACAAATATTCCATATCTGTCTTCAAATTAGTTTAAGCTATTAAATATTGTATGAATTGGATGGTCACAGCGCATACAAGACAAAAGTCCCACCCGCTTCAATGCTCTGCTAGGAATAACCTCCAGCCACAACAGAATATCTCAATCTTTAAAAAGACTTTAAAGACAGGTATAATAAACTATGTGACCAAGTTTCCTACTGCAGAAAATAGTGCATAATAAACACTAAATATGTACATAGCAAGTGGTACCGGAAGCTGTCAGAACTGTTCAACTTTGCTTATGAGTTAAAGAAACTTAACATTTTATGACCTTATTGTTTCAGTCGAAATGAGCTCCTTCTTTTAATTTGTATAGATATTAATCTGACCTTTTAAAAGTGTATGGGTTTGCATGAATCCTGGACATAATAAATAATATACATGTATCAGCCTTGAAGATTTTGACAAACCATATTCACTATTTGGAGTACTGATACGCAGTAATTAGCCACGAAGGCCGAAGGCCTGAGTGGTTTATAACTGCGCATCAGTACGACAAATTATTGTTTATTAGACGATAACAACGCTGAAAAGGATGTTATTTAGATTCTTACATGACCAGATATTGCAAATGGTGAATAAATGCAAAGCTGTATTTTCTACGCGAACGCTCATTTAACGTCATGCGGCTGCGGCGCAGTATGACGTCATGTTTACAGCATATCGGTTCCCGCGTTGTTTATGGTTTAATATAACATAATTTTTCTACTCTTTGTATATAGAGACAAAATCGTGAGTCATGTTAGAATACTGGATTTTATTACGTTTATAACTGCCCAACAGAATTTTGTTGGGGATGTGTTCCCAGCTATTTGCACATCAAAGTGAGGCGTATTAGGCGGACAACTCTAAAATGTCAACGTGTAAAATCGGTCTGCCTTTGAATAGGAAATAGTGAGACTACATTACGGTATACATGTATGCAAAGTTCATCTTGTAACTGCATTATATATAAAAGAAATACCAAGAAATGTTAAGGTTCCGTTCAGCTGATGTGCCGTTAAGTATATTCTATATAGGTTTCTGCTAGGTGAAATTACTAATAAAAACTGTTTATATTCCATGTATACAAATCAAAGTCCAAACAAATAAACTGTGCATTTACGGCAACGCGACCCGTATACCTTTCCTACCCGACCCTGCAATCTTTATTCAGTCTTCAATGCCAAATAAACGTATTTCAAATTAAAGATTACATACTTAGCTGGAACAAAAATTATTTCGTGCGTCAAAAACACTTTGGCGGGGCAACATTGGGTACGAGGCAAGGCCAAATATTGTTGAAATAGTGCCCCTTCCAGTTTCTATACGTCCGAATTGTTAACATTCCAGTCCCCTGTACAACACATGGAAGAAATTTTCTTTCAAACTCTTCACAGCGATTTGTTTTGGTTAGCTCCGCTCTCAGATGTATACTGTAAGGGGAAGTAACCGCTGTGTGGAGTTTTTTTTGGTATCCCTGCTTTTATGATTAGGTATCATTGTTTATAACTGATGATCGTCAGCGGTATCTCCAAATTCTTCTCTTGGTCGCGTAAAACGCAACATTTGGCAACAAAAACACAAAAAGGGTAAGTGAAACGTACATTCATCCGTCGGTTATATATAGTTCTATCAGGGAAAATGGCAACTTTAAATGTTTCAATCCTTTCCATTGGATAATAAAGCTTTAAGTGTAAAAATGTATCATTTTCCACATTTTTATTCATATTTTTACCCATACTCTTTAATTTTAATGACAGATATTTTAACCATAAAGAGCAAATTCATTTACTAGAAGAATGTTGACTTAAACTCTGCGCAAAATGCAAAAATAGGTGTGTATTTTGGTTTTGTTAGTACCTACAACAAGCATTCGACATGTACATAGAACCGGCGTTTTAGGTATTGTTCCGGCGTGTAGGTAGCCGAATACCCGGGGTGGTTTAGAATATATATGAAGTTGCATGATGCGTAATCTAAAGACCAGACGCCACCTGTCAATCAAGCGAATAAATCGATAACCGATAAACCAATCAATACTAATTGATTGATCAAATCGAAAACGCATAGCACACACGTCACCAATTTTTACATTTAACCGACCGTAATGCAGATATAATTTACAGTCATGAAAGTAACAGCACTACTAGCATATATATGGCAATAGAGTTTTGTCACGATAAAGGATTCAAATGTCTTATATTATAATTCTAATATTTCTTGTGCTGTGTGACATTTAGCATTAACATAATACAATTTACTTTTTTTTAATCATAGTATAGTATAGTTTATTTGTGATCTGTAGGCCACCGGCCCATACACAACTTATGTACATAGTAGTAACATACATTGAAATATGTGAAAACAAACATCTTTACATATTATCATAATATTATCATAGTATGCGATTGTGTCATAATAAAGAAAACCTATAGTGATCCCACATCTGTACAGATTGTCTTTATATAAAGAACAATAACTTCGAACTACATACAAAATACTATTAGTTATATAGTTTCTTGACGGGGTATACGGCCTCGTATAGCTTGTTTGAATTGATATAACCCGAGCCGTCAGGCGAGGGTTTATATAAATACAAACAGGCTATACGAGACCGTATACCCAGTCAAGGATCTATATAACGAATTTATAATACCGCAGATTTATTTGAAGACAATTGTTGCCGAAATATTGCAGTTATATTTATAAATGACAAAAAGACGATACCCATGGGAGCCCCCAAACCGTTTTTCTTCGTATGATTCCGTACTACTCTCGTAATCAGCCGATCATAGTTTTTTTCTCAGTATTTCAATTGAAAGAAAAATAATCCTGTGGCTTACGGTTTTTTTCCGCCCGAGAGCAAAGTAAAGTATGAAATTTTGTATTATTTGCAGACACATAATAAATAATTTCCGTTAAACTGGTCCCATTCCGTTTTATTACGTCATCAGTTCAAGTCTACGTCACCGAGACAGTAATGTTTTGGTAGATTTTTTACGTAGCGTGTGGACTGGATAAACACAGCGATTTCTTTTTAATTTATTACTTCGGCTTATTGCTGTAACACAAAATAAGGATAAACAGCGTTTTATTGGAGTAGGACTGCACTTTATTTCAAGAAAATTGAAATAGGACCACAGTAGACCTAATACATAAACACGATAGAAAAGGACATTTGTTTTCAGATTTTCCTCTGATCTGGTGGTATTTTATTTCGTCATTCCAGAGGTTGAATTTCTACATGAATTGCCTGTCAGCAGCCGTTAGTTGCAAAAAGGAATACAATTAATTTGAAGAGTACTTATTGGTGTTAATGACAGTGTTTTCATTTACAAAAAACAACATTCCAGTGGGATTGGAAAAGGAACGTGATGATTTTTGGGGATGTGGAAAAGGAACGTGATCGACTGAAATGAGATCTTATGTCCGTAACCCGTTTTGACTGAGGAGAACCGAAGGTAAAGAGTTTTAATGTCTATTAATTTGATTTATTTTTCCAAACGACGTGTGCAGGGCATACAAACGTCGCTGAAAAAATTGAATCGGTGGCACGGCGGCCATTTTGTTTTGAATGTAAACAATGTTTACAGAGCTTCTCTAGCCAATCAGAAAAGGCAAAAACGATGAGGTTCCAGATGGGAGACAGTATATACGGGATTGCTCACGGGGTATATGGGCTCATATACAGGGGCTTTTGACCAATCAGAATCTATCAAATGCATCTGCGGTATTATAAATGTTTATTTATTTTATGTTTTCCAGTGAATTATAGAGTTTTCTCAGTGAAATAAAAATGATAATCCACAGTTTTGAAACAGTGGATTACTATTTTTATTTTCACTGTTTTTGCATTTACGTCAAAAAGTATACCGAGCGTAATTAATGCTGGAGACCACAAACTCAATAAAAGTAGAGTTTTAATTATGAAATAAACAGAAAAATTGTTGGTATCGATGTAATATCACGTTAATTTCACTCATGAACACCAAAAGTAGTTATTTTCACTCGTGGCTGCGCCACTCGTGAAAATATCACTTTTGGTGCCCACTCGGTGAAATTATAACATGATATTACACCAAAACCAACAATTATCCTTTATATAATAAGTCCGAAAATCTACTTACCTATATTTTCCTATCTACTAGTTAATAGTTCGGTTCTGCGTTTAAAAGAGTGATATAGATACATGGCTGAACTTCTAATTGTTGTAAAATTTGTACATGACATTAAATTACAAAATTTGATACGTGAAGGGTTTGCAATATAATAAGCCGGTATATTAACTAGTTTACTAAAGGTGACAAAATTGTCACTTGGCGGTGTCTTTGTTTATCCGGAGAAATACGCAATGCAGTTTGAACGAGACATCAGTATATTAGAAATATTTTAGCATTTATTTATAGAACTACATATTTTGAGCAGAATATCGTATGTTTAGAGAAGTACATAAACCATTTAAGTTTCATGAAAATTATATGAACTCATTTCATATCGCATTTGTTCTTTTTAAAACTTTTAAATATGGCAATTGAGATACAGTAATACATAAGTGTTTAAATATGATTGATTTTCAACACTGTCACTTCTAGTTATGGCATTAGAGCGGTGTTGTTTTTTATTACAAAACCTGCCGTCAAAAAAGTGTAATACCAACTGCAGAAAACGACAGACTAGATGGAAATCTTGATACACAAGCAAATGACTTTTTAAGATAATTTAGCTCAAAGATTTCAACTTTGAGCAAAGAACCATTCTCTTTTGAACTGCAGTTTCAATTGTAAAGATGTCTAAAAGGTAAATATACAAACAGCTGTATATTCCACGCAAAGAGGCAAATAATGGATTGCGACAAATATCAGTTACACTTTTCTTATATTTTGCCAAATGATTTGAAGGCATATCAAACGATGGTGCGGTGTTTAAGTTTTTATTTTTATGTACCCGAAGGACTCGTCCGTCCCCACTTCGAGACATTTTCTTGCCCGAATCTTTACTCTAATAGTACTGAAGGAAATTTGTTCAAATTGCTTACACTGATTGAAGACATTAAAAAGAAATGCAGTGCCCAAGAACCATAATCCTATATTGTCTTATTTTTTAATTAACTGCATTTATTGAATGTTCTTGTCCAGAGCATAATTCCGATAGTATTAAACGAAATTACTGGGAGATTCATACAGTGATGTAGCACAATGGGAGGAAGTGTAGTGAATGAGAACCATAACCATACGCTGCCTTTTTTAAATTATCCCCCTTTGTTTCATTTTGTTCTCCGGAGCATGACTACTAAAATGCTGAAGGAAATTGCTAACCCTATATTGCCTTATTTGTGAATTATCTCCCTTTATTTTCTGTAAATTTTCTACCAGATCACCTTGCTTCAATATGCAATGATTTTATACCTTTGAATATAGGTAAGTTTGGTAAAAAATAGTAGCGGAATGTACAAGATTCATATTCAAGCGTCACCATCTCGAGGGCATTCGTCACGGAAAATCTTTTCACAGACCGAAAAGATACAATATACAGAATATATGACGAACAATTTATATTTCTGTTGTTTGAGGAGCCGACAAGCAGTCTCGTGTACACATAACATGTAATTTATGTAGTACACGATCAGTTTTGAGGATATGCACAAACTTTTTCAATAGAAGCTTCGATGCCACAGAGGGGTGGAAAATGGATTGGATATAAAGCATATTGATTTTTTATTTCGACAAAATACATTATTAAATTACGTTCAGTACATTAATTCAAAATTAGATTTTATTCAAAAGCTCTTCGAAAGCTCTTTCTGTTATATTTTAAAAGTTTCGATGATGGTCGTGAAATAGTTGCTTAATCAAAGTGATAGGGCGAAATTAATCTTTGAAACAATGTAAACAATGCGAACGGGATTTATCTCGCTTTAATATGTATATTGTGTATATTGAACTGAACAAGTAGATCTATGGGTGAACTGATCTTAACTTGGTCCTGGTGCGAGCAGACGAGGCATGACACAGATATAAGTTGCTGTGTTTTGGGCATACCTCTTAACTTGCAAGCTTGGACCTGATATACATGTTCTGAAAATATAATGTATAATTGATAATTGATAAAGAACCCTTATTGATTACTAAATACATTACTCAAGAACTGACAACCGTCACGAAATCCAGAGGAAGAAAAGTTAGTGTGAAACCTAAACTTGAAGTAATATTCAAAACGAGTATGTTTAAAATAAAATGTGGAAGCATATGCCTTCAAAGAAGAACTTTAAACAAAACACTTACGGACATTGAAGAAGAGACGTTTTATGAAACAGATATCGATTGTACTTGATGCATGTTTATTCAACTTTACACGAGAAGTTCTATATTTTCTATTAAGTATCAGAGGCACAGTGTACACACATCTATATGGCGACCTTTCTATTTTAAGCTGCTTTTCTGCTAAATGTCTATTAATATCTCAGACATAAATATTCTGTATTTGCAGCTTCAAGCCACTGACAGCCAGCAATATTGCGAAGTGAACATGACTTTGTGTAAAATTGTCAGACTTAACCAAATGTTCTGGCAAAGTGGTTGTCTTATATTATTTCGACAACTACTTTGTGCCTTTCAAAAAAGAAAAAAATAACAATTTCAAAGAACATTGCTCCAGGTATGCCATAAACTATCTGATATATTCTAATATCCTAGAGTAGTCGTACTTTTAAAATGATATAAACTTGCACAATGCAATTCAAATATTTCCAAAGACGACTGTACGCTCAAATGTAGACTCTAGAATATTTGTAATTAATGTGCGTAGTTTTCGTCTTATTTTACTGGAACGTTACAAAACATTTATGGTCTCATATTGTTCGTGGTAGAGCAAAAATTCTGTTATTGTCATTTCCTGTGATGCTCTTGCTGCAGGTTTCATAAAACCTAGAAAAATACCAAGAAGTGACAGGTGTAGCTTTTAATTTCCTTTTATTTATGTTAAGTAAAATGCTTAATTGCCTCAAAACGTCTAGATGTCAAATAATTATATTATTTCAACTGCCATGACACTTACAGTTGACGGCAATAAAACATGCAAAGAATAAACGTATAAATAATGTTTCATATAGTTAGTAGGTATAAGGATTCAGATAGGACAGGTGAGTTTGTTTATTATACTAAGTCTCAATTGTCTTAAGAGCATGTACAAATCAATTATCTTATTTAATATAATACAATGAAACAACAGTTACTGTTTTGTTTCTAGCTATCAATATTTACTTAAAGAATATTAAAGGTCCAATACTAAGCCCCTTGTGGCTACAATTTTTCATCAAGTATTTTCATATTATATATAATAATTGGCTGAAGTATGTTATATAATACCTTGGCAAGGTCTTTTTAAGTTTCTATATGCTTTTGTAAATTATTTAACTACGGTCGCTAGAAATTTTAGAAAACATTACTTGCCAATCATCATGTTGTTATGACATATTTTAAGATACGTGATGACTTTTGAAAAATTTGACACTTCTTTTTCTTTGACATTGTATCTTTAACTTTTGTGTTACAATGTTACAGAAAACTGTAGGTACGTTATATGAAAATAAGACCGACAGGTTATTAATCTTATTGTAGAGATAAACTTGATTTACGTATTGAGAAAGATTTCTCCTAAAAAATCGGTGTAAGATGTTTAATTCTTACAGATATATCGAGGGAAGACAGTGGTTTCTAAGTTAGTCCATAGTTGCTATAGGAACTCATTGGAAGCTACGTGTTTCCTATAACTCTACATACAGGCATGGGACCCCCAGTGCGTGGTCAATTTTGGCCCTAGGGACATGATTTAAACAAAATTTGTACAGGACTGCTAGAAAATGCTACATACCAAATATCTAAGCTCTATGCCTTGCGGTTTCGGAGAAGAAGATTTTTAAAATTTTGCTATAATTATAAGTCTATGTTTAATCAAATGACCCCGGGGCGAAGCCAATGTTGACCCTAAGACAGATTTTGAACAATCTTGGTAGAGGTCAACCAATCAATGCTACACACTAAATGTCTTAGCTCTAGAATTGTGATTTTTCAGAATAAAGATTTTCAAATTTTTTCCTATACCAAATGACCCCCAGACAGGGTCAAGTTTTACCTCAGGGGCATGATTTGAACAAACTTGGTAGCGATCCATAAGACAATGACACATCATGCTAAATTTCTAAGCTCTATGCATCGTGGGCTTGGATAATTAGTTTTTAAAGATTTTCCAATATATGTAAAACAAAAGACCCCAAGCAGGGTCAATTTTGACCCTTGGGACAATATTTAAACATTCTTGGTAGAGGCTCACTAGACAAAGCTACATACAAAATATCTAAGCTATAGACCTTGTGGTTGTGCAGAGGAAGATTTTTGAAGTGTTTCCTATATAAGTCTATATGAAAACCAGTCATTCCCTGGGTGTGGCCAATTTTGACCCAAGGGGCAGGATTAGAACGATATCGGTAAAGGTCTACAAGACAATTCTATACAGCAAATATCTAAGCTGTAGGTCTTGTTGTGGTTTTTGAGAAGAAGTTTTTTAAAGTCTTTACTATATAAGCCTATGTAAAATCAAGCGACCCCAGGAGTGGGGTCAATTTTAACCCGGGGGTCATGATTTGTACAATCTTGAAAGAGATCTACTAGATAATGCAACATGCCAAATATCTTAGCTCTGGGCCTTTGAAAAGAAAATTATTTTAGTTTTAACTATATGTTGCCATAGCAACCAAAGTTTTTATTGGAACAACTTCATTTGAACAATCTTTCATGAGGGTCACCTTAGGAACATTCCTGTGAAGTTTGATTAAAATTGGTCCAGCAGTTGTTCGCAAGAAGATTTTGAACGGACGAGGGACGGCGGTCCCGGTGAGCGGTCACAAGTGCTCAGGTGAGCTAAAAATGGGATATATAGTGCATTAAGCACCGTGGAGCTTTACCACAATTGTCTCTTGCAGATGAAACAACACGTATTCGCAAGGGTGTATATTTCCGAATTGTGCTACTTCTATTTATACTTGCAGGTGGAACAATACGTATTAACAAGGGTTTATACTTCCAAATGGTGCTACTTCTTTTTATACTTACGGCGTTACTGCAACTTTCGATTGTTGAGAGTTTTAGCAGTACTGGTTGTTGGGCCGGGCAAACGATGCAAGGGTCGGAATGCATGTAATATTTCATTAACGTCTTAACGTTTTTATCAGTTTGAAGTAGAGAGGAGACATTTTTAATAATTGTCTATGGTTGGTCTCTTACCACCGTTTTTCATGCTGAAGTATAATATTCTCAAAGAATGCAGCTTTATTCGATTAAGTTTTGATGCATAAATATTCAAAAAAACTTGAGGTAATCTCGGAAACATCTATTTCGTTTGAATAAGTTATTTGTTAAAGTATTTAAAAAATCTTCTATAGAATGTTTATCCGTTTCAGATTTGCCAATGTATTATCACATTAAGAACTCAAAGATAATTTTATCTTCAGTTATTGTAACATGCTTCATAATATGCCAAAATTTAAAACAAAACATACGGTGTCCCTCAAATGCAGGAAGCTTTCTCAAAAATGCGCTTTTTGTCTGATTTGTACCATTTTATCTTTTTATTTGCGTTCAAATAGCGAGTGTCCAGAGTGGTTACACGATACTCAGTTTCCAAACGTATCTTGTATAGTATCCGTGTATTTGGCTAAAAATTCTTGCAAAGTTGTAACTAAAATTCGACGTTTAAATTTTTTCGGCGCAGTCGTATTAAGCTCGCTTTTGACCGGAAGTTGGTAACCTATCAACCGACAATAAAATGACATGTAGAATGTATAACATTTTCTGGATTGAAAAATTTACTCTGTTATCCTTTTCCTTGGATAATACCGCATGAAAAAGGTCAATAAAATACTCTTGCATTCTCAGTTTTTCATGAATGGTTTTATAATTTTAGTACGAAAATAGTTCATATCTATCAACATAAAACGTTGTTACCGCCAAAATAATGTTAATTATATGTGAAGAGTAACTATACTTCCTCGGCCATTGAAGCACGGTCAATATTTAGAGTAACATGTTTGATAGGAAAACAAGGATAAAGTTTGTTTTCCGGATTCACATGTCAAGGTACGGATACAATTGGGGAGAAGAAAAGGTGTAAGCGGCCGGTTAGCTCAGCTGGGAGAGCATTTGCCCTGAATATGAAGGGTCACGGGTTCACATCCTGGTCAGGGTGCATATTTTTCTTACCCTGTGACATTTGGCACCTTCTTGTTGCATAAGAATAAAACAAGAATTTTTACTATGTAATATTGCTACCTATCTCTTTCATATACCCAAACATCGCGCAGGTCATATTTTTTATAAATATAGTTCTTGTTTAGATACTGACTTGATGCAATTTTAAATGTTGGATAGCGAAACAGAAGTTTAAAGGTGTTAGAGTTAAATTTAAAATTAATTAAATTTAATTCTTCAAAATTGTAACATAAAAATGCTTCCTTTTCAGATACGATGTTTTAATGCCTGGAGGTTCTGAACTAGAGATAACGTATATGATAAACGCAAACTTTTCGCAAGTTTGTTGTGATGCATTACAATGTGAAGCATATTCCTGCTCCTTTGTGGATGTGCACTGTGGTCATGGTGTGTGGTCGACCAGACCATTGCCCTGGGAGGCTGTCGATGTCAAGGTCAGTCCCATAATGAGATGCCATGGAGTCCCAAAGGAAACCTTCTACAGTTACGATTATGCAATACAGTCATCTTAGATAACTTTAGTGCCGTGCTTAAAGTTGCACAGTGAAAAAGATAAACGACTTCTTGTTTAAAAGGCTCGTGTTTGTTCTGCATTGACATTTTAATAAAAGAGTTGTAGTATAGTTAACTGTCTAGTTTTGTTGAACTAAATGCTCGTTCATGTTAAACTTTATATAATAAATTAGATGACTATTTTAGGGTTGTGTACAATATAATCAGTTTACTACTCGGTGAAGGTTATAAGTGTTTTTGTTATAATTTAAACAAGTCAGCAATTTTTATATAATTATGCATTGTTGCAATAAAATATCTTTCTAAACACCATGTGAATTTTAAAGAAGAATGATTGATTGATAATTAAAATGTACTACCTCACAGAACAGCGAGTTTCATGCTGTTGATCGAAACATTGTCTCATATTTGCATACTTTTGAAACCAATATGCAGAATGGCGTCAAACGTTGCATATCTTTACTTGCATTAACATGTGAACAACTTTTGGAGTTCAAAGAAGATCGATAAAATTATATTTGAGATATTATAAATAAAAGACATTGGTTTACCTACCCCCTTGCAAAGGTCACAAAATGTGCAGTTTACAGATGATGAAATTAAAGTCTGATACAAAGGCTTGCAAAATATCGAAAGAACTAAAAAAAGCGGTTTTAAACTATTTAAACAATTTTCTTAAAACTTCAAACAGTGTTTACATTTGTGTTACAATACAATCAGTTCAGTGGTTTTGAAACCTACACACTTTTAAACTTCGCCGAGTGTATAAACTGACATTAAAACAGTAAAGCAGCACTCTGACAGGACAATTTTCCTCCTGCAAGATGGGTCCCGAAGTAGAATCCCAGCTGGAGAATGCGGTATGCCCCCCCCCCCCCGCCCTGGACACTGACTTATTCTATAAGTGCATTGGTTTATGCCATTGTCAATTGGAGGCAAGAATGAAAAATTCGCTTATCTTTGTGGCAAGAGTGAAAATATCTGGAATGAGTGTTCGAGAGCTCTTCAGTAGCTAAGCAATTCTTTGTAATCAAACTAAAATATATTCGTTTAAACTACTAACGTTTTTCCCATAGAGATATCTATATAAAAAGATACATTTATGCAATTTATTAACAAGCTAATTTTTGTCGGAATATAAAATGTTTTAAAAACACACA
>JAFMSR010000749.1:0-42449 GCA_022818135.1 Saxidomus purpurata | reverse complement strand
TTGGCTAAAGCTGTTTGTCTTCTATGTCGTGATTGGCTGAAAATTGTGGTGAAATTGTTAGTAGTGTAAAGTAGGTCAATCCGTTTTGTTTGAGTATATGTGTTGGGCGTGTGTTGTTTGAGGGCATTTACATTCTTTTTGTGTGAGCAGAAGAAAGTCAATACTGTAACTATGTCTGGACGTGGAAAGGGAGGAAAGACAAAGGGCAAGGCAAAGAGCCGTTCATCAAGGGCTGGACTTCAGTTCCCAGTGGGCAGAATACACCGTCTGCTTCGCAAGGGAAACTATGCGGAGAGAGTAGGAGCCGGAGCACCAGTGTACCTGGCAGCCGTTTTGGAGTACTTGGCGGCTGAAGTTCTTGAGTTGGCAGGCAACGCTGCAAGAGACAACAAGAAGACGAGAATCATTCCCCGTCACCTTCAGCTGGCCATCCGCAATGACGAGGAGTTGAACAAACTGTTGTCTGGTGTAACGATCGCCCAGGGTGGTGTTTTGCCAAACATCCAGGCCGTGCTTTTGCCAAAGAAGAGCAAAGCTACCGGAAGCAAATAAATGTGTTGTTGAAAGAGACAATATTAAAACGGCCCTTTTTAGGGCCACTCAAATAATTTCGAAAGAATTATCCTTTTTCAGTGATTGTCAGTGTTGATTGTTGTCATTAATATGAATGTGAATGTGAATGTGAATGTGGATGTGAATGTGAATTCACTTATGAAATCACTTACTTAAAGCAAGGTCCCTTTAGTATAAATTTATAGAAATGGCTTGACATGTAGACCTACCTATATATTCCTATATGTTCCTGATATTGATATTGATATTGATATTGATATTGATATTGATATTGATATTGATATTGATATTGATATATGATTGACCGAACGAGACAGAAGACTAGCTGTTGATATTGTTTTGCTTTGCTGCTGAACGTTATAAAGTGCATGTTGTATATGTATGAATGAATGAATGAATGAATGAATGAATGAATGAATGAATGAATGAATGAATGAATGAATGAATGAATGAATGAATGAATGAATGAATGAATGAATGAATGAATGAATGAATGAATGAATGAATGAATGAATGAATGAATGAATAATACATACATACATACATACATACATAATACATAATACAACAACATAATACATACACACACAGAAATGTTATGATACACATATACAGTTGATGTGATGTGGTGTAATGAGATGTAGGATGTGTGTTTGAAATGACTTGGATGACAGACAGGAACAGGAGTACAGTGTGTTTTCCATGCATGATGTTTTGACATATTATTTCTTAGCAAGAAGTGGGTCTGAATATATCTTGTTTTTGTTCACAGGTAGTGACCCTATGGAAGTTAAATTTGACTGAGTTACAACTACACATCCATGTTCATCGTAGAAAATGGACAGTAAATGTACACCAAGCAGTAAATAAACTGCCAAATTTACCAGCTCGTGGCACTAAGATGCTCTATATCTTGAATGTGGTGACATGTATTATGAAAATATTATTGCATTCACATGGTGAAATGTGTAAGCTTTATTTCGATATCAAATACATGGGTATATTTTATGAGAAGTGCTTGTAAATGTGTAATTTATCACCTACAGGAAAACACAAAGCTGCCAGTACTGATCGCGCACCTGATGTATCTCCATCCGGTTCGTGCGCATGTTTCAGCATTGACCTACTTAGCATATATTGTCTTGTTTCGCCTCTGTTGGATCATTCTACACTAGAATTTTGTGAAAATGACTGATACTGCGCCAGCAACCGTTCCAAAGGCAAAGAAGGCTGCCAAGCCTAAGAAGCCAGCAACTCATCCAAAGTACAGCGAGATGATTGCTCAGGCTGTGCAGAGTCTCAAGGAAAGGAGTGGATCCTCGAGACAAGCCATCCTGAAGTACATTCTCGCCAACTACAAAGTAGGGGGAAAACAGCACAGCCATCAATGCCCGTGTTAAGGTAGCCCTGAAGAGTGGAGTAAAGAGTGGAGCCTTGAAACAGGCAAAGGGAACCGGTGCCTCCGGGTCTTTCAGGATGGGCGAAGCTGCCAAGAAGAAGCCAGCAAAGAAGGCCACCAAGCCAAAGGCTGCCAAGCCAAAGAAGACAAAGACACCTAAGAAGAAGGCTGCTGCGAAGAAGCCTGCTGCAAAGAAAGCTGCGGACAAGCCGAAGAAAGTCAAGCCTGCAAAGAAGCCTGCCGCCAAAAAGACTAAGACACCGAAGAAGGCAGCAGCCAAACCCAAAAAAGCTGCGAAATCACCAAAGAAGACCAAGACTGCAAAGCCAAAGGCCGCCAAGAAGACACCCAAGAAGGCTGCTGCGAAAGAAATAAGCTGGTTGAGGTTCCCCCTCGTCAGTACAAACAAAGGTCCTTTTCAGGACCATTCACATGGTTCCGAAAGAGTAGCTGTTTTCAGTGTTGTCAATTTGTAATAAGTTAGTGAATCACTCAGTGATTTTAAATCACTTAGTGAATAAATAAGAAACTACATTTTTTTTTCCATTTATTAACATATCACATTTATTAACATAGAAGGCAATTACATATAAACAATAGACACTAAACAATAATAAACAATACACAATACATAATAAGGAATAAACAATAAACAATAAACAATACACAATACACAACACCCAATAAACAGTAAACAAGAAACAATAAACAGTAACCAATATACAGTAAATAAACAATACAACCAATATACAGTAAACAAACAATACACAGTGCATCATGCATCGTTTACAAATGCCATACTATTATTATTATTATTATTACACATACCAATAGGAATACTAAATAGGAAATAAGCTGTTATCAGACTTTAAATTAAAGAAAGAAGTATATTTATTTGTAATGAAATAGTACAGTCTGTGGCTTGTTTACATTCTTCAACCGAACACCCGTGGCAAAGGTTGATTTTCATTGGTCCATAGCATTTGTCTGCTTTGTCGTCATTGGTTGAATTACTATCCGTTTTTTGGCTCAAGCTCGAGCATTTTTACGCCAGCCAATGGGAAAAAAGACAGTTTGCTTCAATGGTATTTAGGTCGTCAAGTCAGTCGGTGTTTTCATTCATTGTATCTTCTCAAGATGGCAAGAACAAAGCAGACAGCTAGAAAATCAACTGGAGGAAAGGCTCCACGTAAGCAACTGGCAACCAAGGCCGCTCGTAAGAGTGCCCCAGCCACCGGAGGTGTGAAGAAACCCCACAGGTACAGGCCCGGAACTGTTGCTCTCCGTGAAATCAGACGTTACCAGAAGAGCACAGAACTTCTCATCAGGAAACTGCCATTCCAGCGTCTCGTACGTGAAATTGCACAGGACTTCAAGACTGATCTCCGATTCCAGAGTTCCGCTGTATTGGCTCTGCAAGAAGCTAGCGAGGCTTACTTGGTCGGTCTCTTTGAGGATACCAACTTGTGCGCTATCCACGCCAAACGTGTTACCATTATGCCAAAGGACATCCAATTGGCTCGCCGCATTCGCGGAGAACGTGCTTAAGTGACTTAGTTGCTGACACATCAACAAACGGCCCTTTTTAGGGCCACACAATTCTTTAGAGAGAATAATTTTTTCAGTTGTCTAGTCTACCCTTATAAATCAGTTATACCTGCTATACTACTCTACCCTTATAAATCAGTTATATCTGCTATAGTACAGCCCGACAACAGAACCCGTGAAGGCCAAGGCCCAAATAAAACCTTTACATGTGTAGCGCAATTCCGGTACTGTATTTATAGACATAATATAAGATTATGAATATTAATATCAATCCTGTGTGTATAAGTTGTTTGAAAGTGGAAGTGTGTATTGTGTTCTGCTCCTAAAAAAGTCCTGATTTCTGTGCTTATACTGCCCAAATCACGAGTTCTGAAAGTTTTTAGGTTATTCGACCTGTATGAGTTGTGGTCAAGTTTACATATAATTAATTATAACATTATTATATGGTACAGGTATATTGTTATATTTCTGCGTAATCAAATGTAATCAGGATAGAATGCATAAGAATGAAGGTTAATACGCCCAAACATGTCACCAGTTTGCTGGTATGAAATTTGAGAAAACCACTACTGGATGTTCGCGCACCTGTTGTATTTCCATCCGGTTCGCGCGCAATGTTACTCTGAATTAGGTCAGTGGAACATAACTTTGTATAAAATGAATGTGCTGTAGGCCGATTTTGTCATATTCAGTCACAACTGTCTATTGAAATCATGTCTGGACGTGGTAAAGGAGGAAAAGGTCTTGGAAAAGGAGGCGCTAAGCGTCACCGAAAAGTTCTACGTGATAACATCCAGGGTATCACCAAGCCAGCGATCCGTCGTCTTGCACGCAGAGGTGGAGTAAAGAGAATCTCTGGACTTATCTACGAAGAAACTCGTGGTGTCCTGAAGGTTTTCTTGGAAAACGTCATCCGTGATGCCGTCACCTACACAGAGCACGCTAAGAGGAAGACAGTCACTGCTATGGATGTAGTATATGCTCTAAAGAGACAGGGCAGGACATTGTACGGATTTGGAGGTTAAACACACACGTGCGTTTAAATAACAACGGCCCTTTTTAGGGCCACACAATAATCTCGAAAGAAATACCTTGCAATATTGTCATAAAAACAAATGACTTATAGTATAAGGCCATAGTGTTCCCATAATACCGTTAAATATGCAACTCTATGTTAAAATACGCACAGTCTTGTAAGTTTTAAAAACGTATACAGTTTTACTGAGAAGAATTATTGCTTAAAATGATTATTACTAATGTTAGAATGTCAACTGTAATACATGAAATGTTATATATTGCTGTATAGATGCGTTTCCGTCCCAAAAAGTGTAAATACATTATTTAGTGTCACGGAACGAAAACAAGAATTTTGGGTATGAGATATTGGAAATTAAAGCTAGGATCGCCGTGTGATTTCTTTCATTTTACAGATAAAGTGTCTGACATTGTAAAAAATGTTAGGAACCTAGAAGGGAATAGATGTGTAAAGATTTTTTAAATTCAAAATCACACGGTTTATTTGCAAAATATTCGTACATTGTGCGCGCACCTGTTATTCATTGACCAATCAGAAGTGAGAATATTATAAAATGTTGTAAGTAGGTCAATCCGTTTGCTCTACCATAAATACGAAGGAAAGGACGCTGCAAACTTCATTCACTATTCATTTACTGAATAATCATGCCAGCTAAAGGTGTTGCAAGCAAAGGCTCAAAGAAGGCCGCCACTAAGGCAAAGGCCGCAAGAGGTAACGACAAGAAAAGGAGGAGGAAGAGGAGGGAATCCTACTCTATCTACATCTACAAAGTGCTGAGACAAGTGCACCCAGACACTGGTGTTTCAAGCAAAGCTATGTCTATCATGAACAGCTTTGTCAACGACATCTTCGAAAGGATAGCTGCTGAAGCATCCAGACTGGCTCACTACAACAAGAGATCCACCATCACAAGCAGAGAGATCCAGACAGCTGTCCGTCTCCTTCTGCCCGGTGAACTCGCAAAGCACGCCGTCAGTGAAGGCACCAAGGCCGTCACCAAGTACACCAGCAGCAAGTAAACTCTTACTCCTGCACATACACAAACGGCCCTTTTTAGGGCCACTCAATTTATTTCGAAAAGATCCTCTCATATTGTCATATTTCAATGTGTTCTGGTCATTTACCTTACATATATACAGTCAGAAAAACTCCTTTTAAAAATATTGTATAAAAGTCGTATATATCTTTTATTATTGATAGTGCATGTATATAAAATATGTAGTAAGTGAATGAATGAATGTGTAGAAAGTGAGTAAAATGTGCAGTTACCGCTTTGAAAGTCATGTTGTGGTTGTTTTTCTTTGAAGGATTAAATGCTTTCTGCTTTTAAATAATCAGAGGCCACTGAAATGGTGCTGGCAGTGATATAATGTGGACAATATTGTTTTATATGTTGAAATTATGCAGAAAATAAAATAAGAAAAACGCAGTCCAGCCGAAGTACGGCAATAGCAAGCGATCGCTGATTGGCTAAAGCTGTTTGTCTTCTATGTCGTGATTGGCTGAAAATTGTGGTGAAATTGTTAGTAGTGTAAAGTAGGTCAATCCGTTTTGTTTGAGTATATGTGTTGGGCGTGTGTTGTTTGAGGGCATTTACATTCTTTTTGTGTGAGCAGAAGAAAGTCAATACTGTAACTATGTCTGGACGTGGAAAGGGAGGAAAGACAAAGGGCAAGGCAAAGAGCCGTTCATCAAGGGCTGGACTTCAGTTCCCAGTGGGCAGAATACACCGTCTGCTTCGCAAGGGAAACTATGCGGAGAGAGTAGGAGCCGGAGCACCAGTGTACCTGGCAGCCGTTTTGGAGTACTTGGCGGCTGAAGTTCTTGAGTTGGCAGGCAACGCTGCAAGAGACAACAAGAAGACGAGAATCATTCCCCGTCACCTTCAGCTGGCCATCCGCAATGACGAGGAGTTGAACAAACTGTTGTCTGGTGTAACGATCGCCCAGGGTGGTGTTTTGCCAAACATCCAGGCCGTGCTTTTGCCAAAGAAGAGCAAAGCTACCGGAAGCAAATAAATGTGTTGTTGAAAGAGACAATATTAAAACGGCCCTTTTTAGGGCCACTCAAATAATTTCGAAAGAATTATCCTTTTTCAGTGATTGTCAGTGTTGATTGTTGTCATTAATATGAATGTGAATGTGAATGTGAATGTGGATGTGAATGTGAATTCACTTATGAAATCACTTACTTAAAGCAAGGTCCCTTTAGTATAAATTTATAGAAATGGCTTGACATGTAGACCTACCTATATATTCCTATATGTTCCTGATATTGATATTGATATTGATATTGATATTGATATTGATATTGATATTGATATTGATATTGATATTGATATATGATTGACCGAACGAGACAGAAGACTAGCTGTTGATATTGTTTTGCTTTGCTGCTGAACGTTATAAAGTGCATGTTGTATATGTATGAATGAATGAATGAATGAATGAATGAATGAATGAATGAATGAATGAATGAATGAATGAATGAATGAATGAATGAATGAATGAATGAATGAATGAATGAATGAATGAATGAATGAATGAATGAATGAATGAATGAATGAATACATATACATACATACATACATACATACATACATACATACATACATACATACATACATACACACACAGAAAATGTTATGATACACATATACAGTTGATGTGATGTGGTGTAATGAGATGTAGGATGTGTGTTTGAAATGACTTGGATGACAGACAGGAACAGGAGTACAGTGTGTTTTCCATGCATGATGTTTTGACATATTATTTCTTAGCAAGAAGTGGGTCTGAATATATCTTGTTTTTGTTCACAGGTAGTGACCCTATGGAAGTTAAATTTGACTGAGTTACAACTACACATCCATGTTCATCGTAGAAAATGGACAGTAAATGTACACCAAGCAGTAAATAAACTGCCAAATTTACCAGCTCGTGGCACTAAGATGCTCTATATCTTGAATGTGGTGACATGTATTATGAAAATATTATTGCATTCACATGGTGAAATGTGTAAGCTTTATTTCGATATCAAATACATGGGTATATTTTATGAGAAGTGCTTGTAAATGTGTAATTTATCACCTACAGGAAAACACAAAGCTGCCAGTACTGATCGCGCACCTGATGTATCTCCATCCGGTTCGTGCGCATGTTTCAGCATTGACCTACTTAGCATATATTGTCTTGTTTCGCCTCTGTTGGATCATTCTACACTAGAATTTTGTGAAAATGACTGATACTGCGCCAGCAACCGTTCCAAAGGCAAAGAAGGCTGCCAAGCCTAAGAAGCCAGCAACTCATCCAAAGTACAGCGAGATGATTGCTCAGGCTGTGCAGAGTCTCAAGGAAAGGAGTGGATCCTCGAGACAAGCCATCCTGAAGTACATTCTCGCCAACTACAAAGTAGGGGGAAAACAGCACAGCCATCAATGCCCGTGTTAAGGTAGCCCTGAAGAGTGGAGTAAAGAGTGGAGCCTTGAAACAGGCAAAGGGAACCGGTGCCTCCGGGTCTTTCAGGATGGGCGAAGCTGCCAAGAAGAAGCCAGCAAAGAAGGCCACCAAGCCAAAGGCTGCCAAGCCAAAGAAGACAAAGACACCTAAGAAGAAGGCTGCTGCGAAGAAGCCTGCTGCAAAGAAAGCTGCGGACAAGCCGAAGAAAGTCAAGCCTGCAAAGAAGCCTGCCGCCAAAAAGACTAAGACACCGAAGAAGGCAGCAGCCAAACCCAAAAAAGCTGCGAAATCACCAAAGAAGACCAAGACTGCAAAGCCAAAGGCCGCCAAGAAGACACCCAAGAAGGCTGCTGCAAAGAAATAAGCTGGTTGAGGTTCCCCCTCGTCAGTACAAACAAAGGTCCTTTTCAGGACCATTCACATGGTTCCGAAAGAGTAGCTGTTTTCAGTGTTGTCAATTTGTAATAAGTTAGTGAATCACTCAGTGATTTTAAATCACTTAGTGAATAAATAAGAAACTACATTTTTTTTTCCATTTATTAACATATCACATTTATTAACATAGAAGGCAATTACATATAAACAATAGACACTAAACAATAATAAACAATACACAATACATAATAAGGAATAAACAATAAACAATAAACAATACACAATACACAACACCCAATAAACAGTAAACAAGAAACAATAAACAGTAACCAATATACAGTAAATAAACAATACAACCAATATACAGTAAACAAACAATACACAGTGCATCATGCATCGTTTACAAATGCCATACTATTATTATTATTATTATTACATACCAATAGGAATACTAAATAGGAAATAAGCTGTTATCAGACTTTAAATTAAAGAAAGAAGTATATTTATTTGTAATGAAATAGTACAGTCTGTGGCTTGTTTACATTCTTCAACCGAACACCCGTGGCAAAGGTTGATTTTCATTGGTCCATAGCATTTGTCTGCTTTGTCGTCATTGGTTGAATTACTATCCGTTTTTTGGCTCAAGCTCGAGCATTTTTACGCCAGCCAATGGGAAAAAAGACAGTTTGCTTCAATGGTATTTAGGTCGTCAAGTCAGTCGGTGTTTTCATTCATTGTATCTTCTCAAGATGGCAAGAACAAAGCAGACAGCTAGAAAATCAACTGGAGGAAAGGCTCCACGTAAGCAACTGGCAACCAAGGCCGCTCGTAAGAGTGCCCCAGCCACCGGAGGTGTGAAGAAACCCCACAGGTACAGGCCCGGAACTGTTGCTCTCCGTGAAATCAGACGTTACCAGAAGAGCACAGAACTTCTCATCAGGAAACTGCCATTCCAGCGTCTCGTACGTGAAATTGCACAGGACTTCAAGACTGATCTCCGATTCCAGAGTTCCGCTGTATTGGCTCTGCAAGAAGCTAGCGAGGCTTACTTGGTCGGTCTCTTTGAGGATACCAACTTGTGCGCTATCCACGCCAAACGTGTTACCATTATGCCAAAGGACATCCAATTGGCTCGCCGCATTCGCGGAGAACGTGCTTAAGTGACTTAGTTGCTGACACATCAACAAACGGCCCTTTTTAGGGCCACACAATTCTTTAGAGAGAATAATTTTTTCAGTTGTCTAGTCTACCCTTATAAATCAGTTATACCTGCTATACTACTCTACCCTTATAAATCAGTTATATCTGCTATAGTACAGCCCGACAACAGAACCCGTGAAGGCCAAGGCCCAAATAAAACCTTTACATGTGTAGCGCAATTCCGGTACTGTATTTATAGACATAATATAAGATTATGAATATTAATATCAATCCTGTGTGTATAAGTTGTTTGAAAGTGGAAGTGTGTATTGTGTTCTGCTCCTAAAAAGTCCTGATTTCTGTGCTTATACTGCCCAAATCACGAGTTCTGAAAGTTTTTAGGTTATTCGACCTGTATCAGTTGTGGTCAAGTTTACATATAATTAATTATAACATTATTATATGGTATAGGTATATTGTTATATTTCTGCGTAATCAAATGTAATCAGGATAGAATGCATAAGAATCTAAGTTAATACGCCCAAACATGTCACCAGTTTGCTGGTATGAAATTTGAGAAAACCACTACTGGATGTTCGCGCACCTGTTGTATTTCCATCCGGTTCGCGCGCAGCGTTACTCTGAATTAGGTCAGTGGAACATAACTTTGTATAAAATGAATGTGCTGTAGGCCGATTTTGTCATATTCAGTCACAACTGTCTATTGAAATCATGTCTGGACGTGGTAAAGGAGGAAAAGGTCTTGGAAAAGGAGGCGCTAAGCGTCACCGAAAAGTTCTACGTGATAACATCCAGGGTATCACCAAGCCAGCGATCCGTCGTCTTGCACGCAGAGGTGGAGTAAAGAGAATCTCTGGACTTATCTACGAAGAAACTCGTGGTGTCCTGAAGGTTTTCTTGGAAAACGTCATCCGTGATGCCGTCACCTACACAGAGCACGCTAAGAGGAAGACAGTCACTGCTATGGATGTAGTATATGCTCTAAAGAGACAGGGCAGGACATTGTACGGATTTGGAGGTTAAACACACACGTGCGTTTAAATAACAACGGCCCTTTTTAGGGCCACACAATAAATCTCGAAAGAAATACCTTGCAATATTGTCATAAAAACAAATGACTTATAGTATAAGGCCATAGTGTTCCCATAATACCGTTAAATATGCAACTCTATGTTAAAATACGCACAGTCTTGTAAGTTTTAAAAACGTATACAGTTTTACTGAGAAGAATTATTGCTTAAAATGATTATTACTAATGTTAGAATGTCAACTGTAATACATGAAATGTTATATATTGCTGTATAGATGCGTTTCCGTCCCAAAAAGTGTAAATACATTATTTAGTGTCACGGAACGAAAACAAGAATTTTGGGTATGAGATATTGGAAATTAAAGCTAGGATCGCCGTGTGATTTCTTTCATTTTACAGATAAAGTGTCTGACATTGTAAAAAATGTTAGGAACCTAGAAGGGAATAGATGTGTAAAGATTTTTTAAATTCAAAATCACACGGTTTATTTGCAAAATATTCGTACATTGTGCGCGCACCTGTTATTCATTGACCAATCAGAAGTGAGAATATTATAAAATGTTGTAAGTAGGTCAATCCGTTTGCTCTACCATAAATACGAAGGAAAGGACGCTGCAAACTTCATTCACTATTCATTTACTGAATAATCATGCCAGCTAAAGGTGTTGCAAGCAAAGGCTCAAAGAAGGCCGCCACTA
Source organism: Saxidomus purpurata (assembly GCA_022818135.1). Taxonomy (NCBI): domain Eukaryota; kingdom Metazoa; phylum Mollusca; class Bivalvia; order Venerida; family Veneridae; genus Saxidomus; species Saxidomus purpurata. The sequence goes on along the minus strand of JAFMSR010000749.1, from coordinate 31,174 downwards.
AGGCAAAGGCCGCAAGAGGTAACGACAAGAAAAGGAGGAGGAAGAGGAGGGAATCCTACTCTATCTACATCTACAAAGTGCTGAGACAAGTGCACCCAGACACTGGTGTTTCAAGCAAAGCTATGTCTATCATGAACAGCTTTGTCAACGACATCTTCGAAAGGATAGCTGCTGAAGCATCCAGACTGGCTCACTACAACAAGAGATCCACCATCACAAGCAGAGAGATCCAGACAGCTGTCCGTCTCCTTCTGCCCGGTGAACTCGCAAAGCACGCCGTCAGTGAAGGCACCAAGGCCGTCACCAAGTACACCAGCAGCAAGTAAACTCTTACTCCTGCACATACACAAACGGCCCTTTTTAGGGCCACTCAATTTATTTCGAAAAGATCCTCTCATATTGTCATATTTCAATGTGTTCTGGTCATTTACCTTACATATATACAGTCAGAAAAACTCCTTTTAAAAATATTGTATAAAAGTCGTATATATCTTTTATTATTGATAGTGCATGTATATAAAATATGTAGTAAGTGGAATGAATGTGTAGAAAGTGAGTAAAATGTGCAGTTACCGCTTTGAAAGTCATGTTGTGGTTGTTTTTCTTTGAAGGATTAAATGCTTTCTGCTTTTAAATAATCAGAGGCCACTGAAATGGTGCTGGCAGTGATATAATGTGGACAATATTGTTTTATATGTTGAAATTATGCAGAAAATAAAATAAGAAAAACGCAGTCCAGCCGAAGTACGGCAATAGCAAGCGATCGCTGATTGGCTAAAGCTGTTTGTCTTCTATGTCGTGATTGGCTGAAAATTGTGGTGAAATTGTTAGTAGTGTAAAGTAGGTCAATCCGTTTTGTTTGAGTATATGTGTTGGGCGTGTGTTGTTTGAGGGCATTTACATTCTTTTTGTGTGAGCAGAAGAAAGTCAATACTGTAACTATGTCTGGACGTGGAAAGGGAGGAAAGACAAAGGGCAAGGCAAAGAGCCGTTCATCAAGGGCTGGACTTCAGTTCCCAGTGGGCAGAATACACCGTCTGCTTCGCAAGGGAAACTATGCGGAGAGAGTAGGAGCCGGAGCACCAGTGTACCTGGCAGCCGTTTTGGAGTACTTGGCGGCTGAAGTTCTTGAGTTGGCAGGCAACGCTGCAAGAGACAACAAGAAGACGAGAATCATTCCCCGTCACCTTCAGCTGGCCATCCGCAATGACGAGGAGTTGAACAAACTGTTGTCTGGTGTAACGATCGCCCAGGGTGGTGTTTTGCCAAACATCCAGGCCGTGCTTTTGCCAAAGAAGAGCAAAGCTACCGGAAGCAAATAAATGTGTTGTTGAAAGAGACAATATTAAAACGGCCCTTTTTAGGGCCACTCAAATAATTTCGAAAGAATTATCCTTTTTCAGTGATTGTCAGTGTTGATTGTTGTCATTAATATGAATGTGAATGTGAATGTGAATGTGGATGTGAATGTGAATTCACTTATGAAATCACTTACTTAAAGCAAGGTCCCTTTAGTATAAATTTATAGAAATGGCTTGACATGTAGACCTACCTATATATTCCTATATGTTCCTGATATTGATATTGATATTGATATTGATATTGATATTGATATTGATATTGATATTGATATTGATATATGATTGACCGAACGAGACAGAAGACTAGCTGTTGATATTGTTTTGCTTTGCTGCTGAACGTTATAAAGTGCATGTTGTATATGTATGAATGAATGAATGAATGAATGAATGAATGAATGAATGAATGAATGAATGAATGAATGAATGAATGAATGAATGAATGAATGAATGAATGAATGAATGAATGAATGAATGAATGAATGAATGAATGAATGAATGAATGAATGAATGAATACATACATACATACATACATACATACATACATACATACATACATACATACATACATACATACACACAGAAATGTTATGATACACATATACAGTTGATGTGATGTGGTGTAATGAGATGTAGGATGTGTGTTTGAAATGACTTGGATGACAGACAGGAACAGGAGTACAGTGTGTTTTCCATGCATGATGTTTTGACATATTATTTCTTAGCAAGAAGTGGGTCTGAATATATCTTGTTTTTGTTCACAGGTAGTGACCCTATGGAAGTTAAATTTGACTGAGTTACAACTACACATCCATGTTCATCGTAGAAAATGGACAGTAAATGTACACCAAGCAGTAAATAAACTGCCAAATTTACCAGCTCGTGGCACTAAGATGCTCTATATCTTGAATGTGGTGACATGTATTATGAAAATATTATTGCATTCACATGGTGAAATGTGTAAGCTTTATTTCGATATCAAATACATGGGTATATTTTATGAGAAGTGCTTGTAAATGTGTAATTTATCACCTACAGGAAAACACAAAGCTGCCAGTACTGATCGCGCACCTGATGTATCTCCATCCGGTTCGTGCGCATGTTTCAGCATTGACCTACTTAGCATATATTGTCTTGTTTCGCCTCTGTTGGATCATTCTACACTAGAATTTTGTGAAAATGACTGATACTGCGCCAGCAACCGTTCCAAAGGCAAAGAAGGCTGCCAAGCCTAAGAAGCCAGCAACTCATCCAAAGTACAGCGAGATGATTGCTCAGGCTGTGCAGAGTCTCAAGGAAAGGAGTGGATCCTCGAGACAAGCCATCCTGAAGTACATTCTCGCCAACTACAAAGTAGGGGGAAAACAGCACAGCCATCAATGCCCGTGTTAAGGTAGCCCTGAAGAGTGGAGTAAAGAGTGGAGCCTTGAAACAGGCAAAGGGAACCGGTGCCTCCGGGTCTTTCAGGATGGGCGAAGCTGCCAAGAAGAAGCCAGCAAAGAAGGCCACCAAGCCAAAGGCTGCCAAGCCAAAGAAGACAAAGACACCTAAGAAGAAGGCTGCTGCGAAGAAGCCTGCTGCAAAGAAAGCTGCGGACAAGCCGAAGAAAGTCAAGCCTGCAAAGAAGCCTGCCGCCAAAAAGACTAAGACACCGAAGAAGGCAGCAGCCAAACCCAAAAAAGCTGCGAAATCACCAAAGAAGACCAAGACTGCAAAGCCAAAGGCCGCCAAGAAGACACCCAAGAAGGCTGCTGCAAAGAAATAAGCTGGTTGAGGTTCCCCCTCGTCAGTACAAACAAAGGTCCTTTTCAGGACCATTCACATGGTTCCGAAAGAGTAGCTGTTTTCAGTGTTGTCAATTTGTAATAAGTTAGTGAATCACTCAGTGATTTTAAATCACTTAGTGAATAAATAAGAAACTACATTTTTTTTTCACATTTATTAACATATCACATTTATTAACATAGAAGGCAATTACATATAAACAATAGACACTAAACAATAATAAACAATACACAATACATAATAAGGAATAAACAATAAACAATAAACAATACACAATACACAACACCCAATAAACAGTAAACAAGAAACAATAAACAGTAACCAATATACAGTAAATAAACAATACAACCAATATACAGTAAACAAACAATACACAGTGCATCATGCATCGTTTACAAATGCCATACTATTATTATTATTATTATTACACATACCAATAGGAATACTAAATAGGAAATAAGCTGTTATCAGACTTTAAATTAAAGAAAGAAGTATATTTATTTGTAATGAAATAGTACAGTCTGTGGCTTGTTTACATTCTTCAACCGAACACCCGTGGCAAAGGTTGATTTTCATTGGTCCATAGCATTTGTCTGCTTTGTCGTCATTGGTTGAATTACTATCCGTTTTTTGGCTCAAGCTCGAGCATTTTTACGCCAGCCAATGGGAAAAAAGACAGTTTGCTTCAATGGTATTTAGGTCGTCAAGTCAGTCGGTGTTTTCATTCATTGTATCTTCTCAAGATGGCAAGAACAAAGCAGACAGCTAGAAAATCAACTGGAGGAAAGGCTCCACGTAAGCAACTGGCAACCAAGGCCGCTCGTAAGAGTGCCCCAGCCACCGGAGGTGTGAAGAAACCCCACAGGTACAGGCCCGGAACTGTTGCTCTCCGTGAAATCAGACGTTACCAGAAGAGCACAGAACTTCTCATCAGGAAACTGCCATTCCAGCGTCTCGTACGTGAAATTGCACAGGACTTCAAGACTGATCTCCGATTCCAGAGTTCCGCTGTATTGGCTCTGCAAGAAGCTAGCGAGGCTTACTTGGTCGGTCTCTTTGAGGATACCAACTTGTGCGCTATCCACGCCAAACGTGTTACCATTATGCCAAAGGACATCCAATTGGCTCGCCGCATTCGCGGAGAACGTGCTTAAGTGACTTAGTTGCTGACACATCAACAAACGGCCCTTTTTAGGGCCACACAATTCTTTAGAGAGAATAATTTTTTCAGTTGTCTAGTCTACCCTTATAAATCAGTTATACCTGCTATACTACTCTACCCTTATAAATCAGTTATATCTGCTATAGTACAGCCCGACAACAGAACCCGTGAAGGCCAAGGCCCAAATAAAACCTTTACATGTGTAGCGCAATTCCGGTACTGTATTTATAGACATAATATAAGATTATGAATATTAATATCAATCCTGTGTGTATAAGTTGTTTGAAAGTGGAAGTGTGTATTGTGTTCTGCTCCTAAAAAAGTCCTGATTTCTGTGCTTATACTGCCCAAATCACGAGTTCTGAAAGTTTTTAGGTTATTCGACCTGTATCAGTTGTGGTCAAGTTTACATATAATTAATTATAACATTATTATATGGTATAGGTATATTGTTATATTTCTGCGTAATCAAATGTAATCAGGATAGAATGCATAAGAATCTAAGTTAATACGCCCAAACATGTCACCAGTTTGCTGGTATGAAATTTGAGAAAACCACTACTGGATGTTCGCGCACCTGTTGTATTTCCATCCGGTTCGCGCGCAGCGTTACTCTGAATTAGGTCAGTGGAACATAACTTTGTATAAAATGAATGTGCTGTAGGCCGATTTTGTCATATTCAGTCACAACTGTCTATTGAAATCATGTCTGGACGTGGTAAAGGAGGAAAAGGTCTTGGAAAAGGAGGCGCTAAGCGTCACCGAAAAGTTCTACGTGATAACATCCAGGGTATCACCAAGCCAGCGATCCGTCGTCTTGCACGCAGAGGTGGAGTAAAGAGAATCTCTGGACTTATCTACGAAGAAACTCGTGGTGTCCTGAAGGTTTTCTTGGAAAACGTCATCCGTGATGCCGTCACCTACACAGAGCACGCTAAGAGGAAGACAGTCACTGCTATGGATGTAGTATATGCTCTAAAGAGACAGGGCAGGACATTGTACGGATTTGGAGGTTAAACACACACGTGCGTTTAAATAACAACGGCCCTTTTTAGGGCCACACAAATAATCTCGAAAGAAATACCTTGCAATATTGTCATAAAAACAAATGACTTATAGTATAAGGCCATAGTGTTCCCATAATACCGTTAAATATGCAACTCTATGTTAAAATACGCACAGTCTTGTAAGTTTTAAAAACGTATACAGTTTTACTGAGAAGAATTATTGCTTAAAATGATTATTACTAATGTTAGAATGTCAACTGTAATACATGAAATGTTATATATTGCTGTATAGATGCGTTTCCGTCCCAAAAAGTGTAAATACATTATTTAGTGTCACGGAACGAAAACAAGAATTTTGGGTATGAGATATTGGAAATTAAAGCTAGGATCGCCGTGTGATTTCTTTCATTTTACAGATAAAGTGTCTGACATTGTAAAAAATGTTAGGAACCTAGAAGGGAATAGATGTGTAAAGATTTTTTAAATTCAAAATCACACGGTTTATTTGCAAAATATTCGTACATTGTGCGCGCACCTGTTATTCATTGACCAATCAGAAGTGAGAATATTATAAAATGTTGTAAGTAGGTCAATCCGTTTGCTCTACCATAAATACGAAGGAAAGGACGCTGCAAACTTCATTCACTATTCATTTACTGAATAATCATGCCAGCTAAAGGTGTTGCAAGCAAAGGCTCAAAGAAGGCCGCCACTAAGGCAAAGGCCGCAAGAGGTAACGACAAGAAAAGGAGGAGGAAGAGGAGGGAATCCTACTCTATCTACATCTACAAAGTGCTGAGACAAGTGCACCCAGACACTGGTGTTTCAAGCAAAGCTATGTCTATCATGAACAGCTTTGTCAACGACATCTTCGAAAGGATAGCTGCTGAAGCATCCAGACTGGCTCACTACAACAAGAGATCCACCATCACAAGCAGAGAGATCCAGACAGCTGTCCGTCTCCTTCTGCCCGGTGAACTCGCAAAGCACGCCGTCAGTGAAGGCACCAAGGCCGTCACCAAGTACACCAGCAGCAAGTAAACTCTTACTCCTGCACATACACAAACGGCCCTTTTTAGGGCCACTCAATTTATTTCGAAAAGATCCTCTCATATTGTCATATTTCAATGTGTTCTGGTCATTTACCTTACATATATACAGTCAGAAAAACTCCTTTTAAAAATATTGTATAAAAGTCGTATATATCTTTTATTATTGATAGTGCATGTATATAAAATATGTAGTAAGTGGAATGAATGTGTAGAAAGTGAGTAAAATGTGCAGTTACCGCTTTGAAAGTCATGTTGTGGTTGTTTTTCTTTGAAGGATTAAATGCTTTCTGCTTTTAAATAATCAGAGGCCACTGAAATGGTGCTGGCAGTGATATAATGTGGACAATATTGTTTTATATGTTGAAATTATGCAGAAAATAAAATAAGAAAAACGCAGTCCAGCCGAAGTACGGCAATAGCAAGCGATCGCTGATTGGCTAAAGCTGTTTGTCTTCTATGTCGTGATTGGCTGAAAATTGTGGTGAAATTGTTAGTAGTGTAAAGTAGGTCAATCCGTTTTGTTTGAGTATATGTGTTGGGCGTGTGTTGTTTGAGGGCATTTACATTCTTTTTGTGTGAGCAGAAGAAAGTCAATACTGTAACTATGTCTGGACGTGGAAAGGGAGGAAAGACAAAGGGCAAGGCAAAGAGCCGTTCATCAAGGGCTGGACTTCAGTTCCCAGTGGGCAGAATACACCGTCTGCTTCGCAAGGGAAACTATGCGGAGAGAGTAGGAGCCGGAGCACCAGTGTACCTGGCAGCCGTTTTGGAGTACTTGGCGGCTGAAGTTCTTGAGTTGGCAGGCAACGCTGCAAGAGACAACAAGAAGACGAGAATCATTCCCCGTCACCTTCAGCTGGCCATCCGCAATGACGAGGAGTTGAACAAACTGTTGTCTGGTGTAACGATCGCCCAGGGTGGTGTTTTGCCAAACATCCAGGCCGTGCTTTTGCCAAAGAAGAGCAAAGCTACCGGAAGCAAATAAATGTGTTGTTGAAAGAGACAATATTAAAACGGCCCTTTTTAGGGCCACTCAAATAATTTCGAAAGAATTATCCTTTTTCAGTGATTGTCAGTGTTGATTGTTGTCATTAATATGAATGTGAATGTGAATGTGAATGTGGATGTGAATGTGAATTCACTTATGAAATCACTTACTTAAAGCAAGGTCCCTTTAGTATAAATTTATAGAAATGGCTTGACATGTAGACCTACCTATATATTCCTATATGTTCCTGATATTGATATTGATATTGATATTGATATTGATATTGATATTGATATTGATATTGATATTGATATATGATTGACCGAACGAGACAGAAGACTAGCTGTTGATATTGTTTTGCTTTGCTGCTGAACGTTATAAAGTGCATGTTGTATATGTATGAATGAATGAATGAATGAATGAATGAATGAATGAATGAATGAATGAATGAATGAATGAATGAATGAATGAATGAATGAATGAATGAATGAATGAATGAATGAATGAATGAATGAATGAATGAATGAATGAATGAATGAATGAATAATACATACATACTACATACATACATACATACATACATACATACATACATACATACATACACACAAAGAAATGTTATGATACACATATACAGTTGATGTGATGTGGTGTAATGAGATGTAGGATGTGTGTTTGAAATGACTTGGATGACAGACAGGAACAGGAGTACAGTGTGTTTTCCATGCATGATGTTTTGACATATTATTTCTTAGCAAGAAGTGGGTCTGAATATATCTTGTTTTTGTTCACAGGTAGTGACCCTATGGAAGTTAAATTTGACTGAGTTACAACTACACATCCATGTTCATCGTAGAAAATGGACAGTAAATGTACACCAAGCAGTAAATAAACTGCCAAATTTACCAGCTCGTGGCACTAAGATGCTCTATATCTTGAATGTGGTGACATGTATTATGAAAATATTATTGCATTCACATGGTGAAATGTGTAAGCTTTATTTCGATATCAAATACATGGGTATATTTTATGAGAAGTGCTTGTAAATGTGTAATTTATCACCTACAGGAAAACACAAAGCTGCCAGTACTGATCGCGCACCTGATGTATCTCCATCCGGTTCGTGCGCATGTTTCAGCATTGACCTACTTAGCATATATTGTCTTGTTTCGCCTCTGTTGGATCATTCTACACTAGAATTTTGTGAAAATGACTGATACTGCGCCAGCAACCGTTCCAAAGGCAAAGAAGGCTGCCAAGCCTAAGAAGCCAGCAACTCATCCAAAGTACAGCGAGATGATTGCTCAGGCTGTGCAGAGTCTCAAGGAAAGGAGTGGATCCTCGAGACAAGCCATCCTGAAGTACATTCTCGCCAACTACAAAGTAGGGGGAAAACAGCACAGCCATCAATGCCCGTGTTAAGGTAGCCCTGAAGAGTGGAGTAAAGAGTGGAGCCTTGAAACAGGCAAAGGGAACCGGTGCCTCCGGGTCTTTCAGGATGGGCGAAGCTGCCAAGAAGAAGCCAGCAAAGAAGGCCACCAAGCCAAAGGCTGCCAAGCCAAAGAAGACAAAGACACCTAAGAAGAAGGCTGCTGCGAAGAAGCCTGCTGCAAAGAAAGCTGCGGACAAGCCGAAGAAAGTCAAGCCTGCAAAGAAGCCTGCCGCCAAAAAGACTAAGACACCGAAGAAGGCAGCAGCCAAACCCAAAAAAGCTGCGAAATCACCAAAGAAGACCAAGACTGCAAAGCCAAAGGCCGCCAAGAAGACACCCAAGAAGGCTGCTGCGAAAGAAATAAGCTGGTTGAGGTTCCCCCTCGTCAGTACAAACAAAGGTCCTTTTCAGGACCATTCACATGGTTCCGAAAGAGTAGCTGTTTTCAGTGTTGTCAATTTGTAATAAGTTAGTGAATCACTCAGTGATTTTAAATCACTTAGTGAATAAATAAGAAACTACATTTTTTTTTTCACATTTATTAACATATCACATTTATTAACATAGAAGGCAATTACATATAAACAATAGACACTAAACAATAATAAACAATACACAATACATAATAAGGAATAAACAATAAACAATAAACAATACACAATACACAACACCCAATAAACAGTAAACAAGAAACAATAAACAGTAACCAATATACAGTAAATAAACAATACAACCAATATACAGTAAACAAACAATACACAGTGCATCATGCATCGTTTACAAATGCCATACTACTATTATTATTATTATTATTACATACCAATAGGAATACTAAATAGGAAATAAGCTGTTATCAGACTTTAAATTAAAGAAAGAAGTATATTTATTTGTAATGAAATAGTACAGTCTGTGGCTTGTTTACATTCTTCAACCGAACACCCGTGGCAAAGGTTGATTTTCATTGGTCCATAGCATTTGTCTGCTTTGTCGTCATTGGTTGAATTACTATCCGTTTTTGGGTCAAGCTCGAGCATTTTTACGCCAGCCAATGGGAAAAAAGACAGTTTGCTTCAATGGTATTTAGGTCGTCAAGTCAGTCGGTGTTTTCATTCATTGTATCTTCTCAAGATGGCAAGAACAAAGCAGACAGCTAGAAAATCAACTGGAGGAAAGGCTCCACGTAAGCAACTGGCAACCAAGGCCGCTCGTAAGAGTGCCCCAGCCACCGGAGGTGTGAAGAAACCCCACAGGTACAGGCCCGGAACTGTTGCTCTCCGTGAAATCAGACGTTACCAGAAGAGCACAGAACTTCTCATCAGGAAACTGCCATTCCAGCGTCTCGTACGTGAAATTGCACAGGACTTCAAGACTGATCTCCGATTCCAGAGTTCCGCTGTATTGGCTCTGCAAGAAGCTAGCGAGGCTTACTTGGTCGGTCTCTTTGAGGATACCAACTTGTGCGCTATCCACGCCAAACGTGTTACCATTATGCCAAAGGACATCCAATTGGCTCGCCGCATTCGCGGAGAACGTGCTTAAGTGACTTAGTTGCTGACACATCAACAAACGGCCCTTTTTAGGGCCACACAATTCTTTAGAGAGAATAATTTTTTCAGTTGTCTAGTCTATCCCTTATAAATCAGTTATACCTGCTATACTACTCTACCCTTATAAATCAGTTATATCTGCTATAGTACAGCCCGACAACAGAACCCGTGAAGGCCAAGGCCCAAATAAAACCTTTACATGTGTAGCGCAATTCCGGTACTGTATTTATGGACATAATATAAGATTATGAATATTAATATCAATCCTGTGTGTGTGTAAGTTGTTTGAAAGTGGAAGTGTGTATTGTGTTCTGCTCCTAAAAAAGTCCTGATTTCTGTGCTTATACTGCCCAAATCACGATTTTTGAAAGTTTTTAGGTTATTCGACCTGTATCAGTTGTGGTCAAGTTTACATATAATTAATTATAACATTATTATATGGTATAGGTATATTGTTATATTTCTGCGTAATCAAATGTAATCAGGATAGAATGCATAAGAATCTAAGTTAATACGCCCAAACATGTCACCAGTTTGCTGGTATGAAATTTGAGAAAACCACTACTGGATGTTCGCGCACCTGTTGTATTTCCATCCGGTTCGCGCGCAGCGTTACTCTGAATTAGGTCAGTGGAACATAACTTTGTATAAAATGAATGTGCTGTAGGCCGATTTTGTCATATTCAGTCACAACTGTCTATTGAAATCATGTCTGGACGTGGTAAAGGAGGAAAAGGTCTTGGAAAAGGAGGCGCTAAGCGTCACCGAAAAGTTCTACGTGATAACATCCAGGGTATCACCAAGCCAGCGATCCGTCGTCTTGCACGCAGAGGTGGAGTAAAGAGAATCTCTGGACTTATCTACGAAGAAACTCGTGGTGTCCTGAAGGTTTTCTTGGAAAACGTCATCCGTGATGCCGTCACCTACACAGAGCACGCTAAGAGGAAGACAGTCACTGCTATGGATGTAGTATATGCTCTAAAGAGACAGGGCAGGACATTGTACGGATTTGGAGGTTAAACACACACGTGCGTTTAAATAACAACGGCCCTTTTTAGGGCCACACAATAATCTCGAAAGAAATACCTTGCAATATTGTCATAAAAACAAATGACTTATAGTATAAGGCCATAGTGTTCCCATAATACCGTTAAATATGCAACTCTATGTTAAAATACGCACAGTCTTGTAAGTTTTAAAAACGTATACAGTTTTACTGAGAAGAATTATTGCTTAAAATGATTATTACTAATGTTAGAATGTCAACTGTAATACATGAAATGTTATATATTGCTGTATAGATGCGTTTCCGTCCCAAAAAGTGTAAATACATTATTTAGTGTCACGGAACGAAAACAAGAATTTTGGGTATGAGATATTGGAAATTAAAGCTAGGATCGCCGTGTGATTTCTTTCATTTTACAGATAAAGTGTCTGACATTGTAAAAAATGTTAGGAACCTAGAAGGGAATAGATGTGTAAAGATTTTTTAAATTCAAAATCACACGGTTTATTTGCAAAATATTCGTACATTGTGCGCGCACCTGTTATTCATTGACCAATCAGAAGTGAGAATATTATAAAATGTTGTAAGTAGGTCAATCCGTTTGCTCTACCATAAATACGAAGGAAAGGACGCTGCAAACTTCATTCACTATTCATTTACTGAATAATCATGCCAGCTAAAGGTGTTGCAAGCAAAGGCTCAAAGAAGGCCGCCACTAAGGCAAAGGCCGCAAGAGGTAACGACAAGAAAAGGAGGAGGAAGAGGAGGGAATCCTACTCTATCTACATCTACAAAGTGCTGAGACAAGTGCACCCAGACACTGGTGTTTCAAGCAAAGCTATGTCTATCATGAACAGCTTTGTCAACGACATCTTCGAAAGGATAGCTGCTGAAGCATCCAGACTGGCTCACTACAACAAGAGATCCACCATCACAAGCAGAGAGATCCAGACAGCTGTCCGTCTCCTTCTGCCCGGTGAACTCGCAAAGCACGCCGTCAGTGAAGGCACCAAGGCCGTCACCAAGTACACCAGCAGCAAGTAAACTCTTACTCCTGCACATACACAAACGGCCCTTTTAGGGCCACTCAATTTATTTCGAAAAGATCCTCTCATATTGTCATATTTCAATGTGTTCTGGTCATTTACCTTACATATATACAGTCAGAAAAACTCCTTTTAAAAATATTGTATAAAAGTCGTATATATCTTTTATTATTGATAGTGCATGTATATAAAATATGTAGTAAGTGAATGAATGATGTAGGAAAGTGAGTAAAATGTGCAGTTACCGCTTTGAAAGTCATGTTGTGGTTGTTTTTCTTTGAAGGATTAAATGCTTTCTGCTTTTAAATAATCAGAGGCCACTGAAATGGTGCTGGCAGTGATATAATGTGGACAATATTGTTTTATATGTTGAAATTATGCAGAAAATAAAATAAGAAAAACGCAGTCCAGCCGAAGTACGGCAATAGCAAGCGATCGCTGATTGGCTAAAGCTGTTTGTCTTCTATGTCGTGATTGGCTGAAAATTGTGGTGAAATTGTTAGTAGTGTAAAGTAGGTCAATCCGTTTTGTTTGAGTATATGTGTTGGGCGTGTGTTGTTTGAGGGCATTTACATTCTTTTTGTGTGAGCAGAAGAAAGTCAATACTGTAACTATGTCTGGACGTGGAAAGGGAGGAAAGACAAAGGGCAAGGCAAAGAGCCGTTCATCAAGGGCTGGACTTCAGTTCCCAGTGGGCAGAATACACCGTCTGCTTCGCAAGGGAAACTATGCGGAGAGAGTAGGAGCCGGAGCACCAGTGTACCTGGCAGCCGTTTTGGAGTACTTGGCGGCTGAAGTTCTTGAGTTGGCAGGCAACGCTGCAAGAGACAACAAGAAGACGAGAATCATTCCCCGTCACCTTCAGCTGGCCATCCGCAATGACGAGGAGTTGAACAAACTGTTGTCTGGTGTAACGATCGCCCAGGGTGGTGTTTTGCCAAACATCCAGGCCGTGCTTTTGCCAAAGAAGAGCAAAGCTACCGGAAGCAAATAAATGTGTTGTTGAAAGAGACAATATTAAAACGGCCCTTTTTAGGGCCACTCAAATAATTTCGAAAGAATTATCCTTTTTCAGTGATTGTCAGTGTTGATTGTTGTCATTAATATGAATGTGAATGTGAATGTGAATGTGGATGTGAATGTGAATTCACTTATGAAATCACTTACTTAAAGCAAGGTCCCTTTAGTATAAATTTATAGAAATGGCTTGACATGTAGACCTACCTATATATTCCTATATGTTCCTGATATTGATATTGATATTGATATTGATATTGATATTGATATTGATATTGATATTGATATTGATATATGATTGACCGAACGAGACAGAAGACTAGCTGTTGATATTGTTTTGCTTTGCTGCTGAACGTTATAAAGTGCATGTTGTATATGTATGAATGAATGAATGAATGAATGAATGAATGAATGAATGAATGAATGAATGAATAATGAATGAATGAATGAATGAATGAATGAATGAATGAATGAATGAATGAATGAATGAATGAATGAATGAATGAATGAATGAATGAATAATAATACAACATACATACATACATACATACATACATACATACATACATACATACATACACACAGAGAAATGTTATGATACACATATACAGTTGATGTGATGTGGTGTAATGAGATGTAGGATGTGTGTTTGAAATGACTTGGATGACAGACAGGAACAGGAGTACAGTGTGTTTTCCATGCATGATGTTTTGACATATTATTTCTTAGCAAGAAGTGGGTCTGAATATATCTTGTTTTTGTTCACAGGTAGTGACCCTATGGAAGTTAAATTTGACTGAGTTACAACTACACATCCATGTTCATCGTAGAAAATGGACAGTAAATGTACACCAAGCAGTAAATAAACTGCCAAATTTACCAGCTCGTGGCACTAAGATGCTCTATATCTTGAATGTGGTGACATGTATTATGAAAATATTATTGCATTCACATGGTGAAATGTGTAAGCTTTATTTCGATATCAAATACATGGGTATATTTTATGAGAAGTGCTTGTAAATGTGTAATTTATCACCTACAGGAAAACACAAAGCTGCCAGTACTGATCGCGCACCTGATGTATCTCCATCCGGTTCGTGCGCATGTTTCAGCATTGACCTACTTAGCATATATTGTCTTGTTTCGCCTCTGTTGGATCATTCTACACTAGAATTTTGTGAAAATGACTGATACTGCGCCAGCAACCGTTCCAAAGGCAAAGAAGGCTGCCAAGCCTAAGAAGCCAGCAACTCATCCAAAGTACAGCGAGATGATTGCTCAGGCTGTGCAGAGTCTCAAGGAAAGGAGTGGATCCTCGAGACAAGCCATCCTGAAGTACATTCTCGCCAACTACAAAGTAGGGGGAAAACAGCACAGCCATCAATGCCCGTGTTAAGGTAGCCCTGAAGAGTGGAGTAAAGAGTGGAGCCTTGAAACAGGCAAAGGGAACCGGTGCCTCCGGGTCTTTCAGGATGGGCGAAGCTGCCAAGAAGAAGCCAGCAAAGAAGGCCACCAAGCCAAAGGCTGCCAAGCCAAAGAAGACAAAGACACCTAAGAAGAAGGCTGCTGCGAAGAAGCCTGCTGCAAAGAAAGCTGCGGACAAGCCGAAGAAAGTCAAGCCTGCAAAGAAGCCTGCCGCCAAAAAGACTAAGACACCGAAGAAGGCAGCAGCCAAACCCAAAAAAGCGCGAAATCACCAAAGAAGACCAAGACTGCAAAGCCAAAGGCCGCCAAGAAGACACCCAAGAAGGCTGCTGCAAAGAAATAAGCTGGTTGAGGTTCCCCCTCGTCAGTACAAACAAAGGTCCTTTTCAGGACCATTCACATGGTTCCGAAAGAGTAGCTGTTTTCAGTGTTGTCAATTTGTAATAAGTTAGTGAATCACTCAGTGATTTTAAATCACTTAGTGAATAAATAAGAAACTACATTTTTTTTTCCATTTATTAACATATCACATTTATTAACATAGAAGGCAATTACATATAAACAATAGACACTAAACAATAATAAACAATACACAATACATAATAAGGAATAAACAATAAACAATAAACAATACACAATACACAACACCCAATAAACAGTAAACAAGAAACAATAAACAGTAACCAATATACAGTAAATAAACAATACAACCAATATACAGTAAACAAACAATACACAGTGCATCATGCATCGTTTACAAATGCCATACTATTATTATTATTATTATTACATACCAATAGGAATACTAAATAGGAAATAAGCTGTTATCAGACTTTAAATTAAAGAAAGAAGTATATTTATTTGTAATGAAATAGTACAGTCTGTGGCTTGTTTACATTCTTCAACCGAACACCCGTGGCAAAGGTTGATTTTCATTGGTCCATAGCATTTGTCTGCTTTGTCGTCATTGGTTGAATTACTATCCGTTTTTTGGCTCAAGCTCGAGCATTTTTACGCCAGCCAATGGGAAAAAAGACAGTTTGCTTCAATGGTATTTAGGTCGTCAAGTCAGTCGGTGTTTTCATTCATTGTATCTTCTCAAGATGGCAAGAACAAAGCAGACAGCTAGAAAATCAACTGGAGGAAAGGCTCCACGTAAG
Source organism: Saxidomus purpurata (assembly GCA_022818135.1). Lineage (NCBI taxonomy): Eukaryota > Metazoa > Mollusca > Bivalvia > Venerida > Veneridae > Saxidomus > Saxidomus purpurata. The sequence goes on along the minus strand of JAFMSR010000749.1, from coordinate 15,188 downwards.
CAACTGGCAACCAAGGCCGCTCGTAAGAGTGCCCCAGCCACCGGAGGTGTGAAGAAACCCCACAGGTACAGGCCCGGAACTGTTGCTCTCCGTGAAATCAGACGTTACCAGAAGAGCACAGAACTTCTCATCAGGAAACTGCCATTCCAGCGTCTCGTACGTGAAATTGCACAGGACTTCAAGACTGATCTCCGATTCCAGAGTTCCGCTGTATTGGCTCTGCAAGAAGCTAGCGAGGCTTACTTGGTCGGTCTCTTTGAGGATACCAACTTGTGCGCTATCCACGCCAAACGTGTTACCATTATGCCAAAGGACATCCAATTGGCTCGCCGCATTCGCGGAGAACGTGCTTAAGTGACTTAGTTGCTGACACATCAACAAACGGCCCTTTTTAGGGCCACACAATTCTTTAGAGAGAATAATTTTTTCAGTTGTCTAGTCTACCCTTATAAATCAGTTATACCTGCTATACTACTCTACCCTTATAAATCAGTTATATCTGCTATAGTACAGCCCGACAACAGAACCCGTTTAGGCCAAGGCCCAAATAAAACCTTTACATGTGTAGCGCAATTCCGGTACTGTATTTATAGACATAATATAAGATTATGAATATTAATATCAATCCTGTGTGTATAAGTTGTTTGAAAGTGGAAGTGTGTATTGTGTTCTGCTCCTAAAAAAGTCCTGATTTCTGTGCTTATACTGCCCAAATCACGAGTTCTGAAAGTTTTTAGGTTATTCGACCTGTATCAGTTGTGGTCAAGTTTACATATAATTAATTATAACATTATTATATGGTATAGGTATATTGTTATATTTCTGCGTAATCAAATGTAATCAGGATAGAATGCATAAGAATCTAAGTTAATACGCCCAAACATGTCACCAGTTTGCTGGTATGAAATTTGAGAAAACCACTACTGGATGTTCGCGCACCTGTTGTATTTCCATCCGGTTCGCGCGCAGCGTTACTCTGAATTAGGTCAGTGGAACATAACTTTGTATAAAATGAATGTGCTGTAGGCCGATTTTGTCATATTCAGTCACAACTGTCTATTGAAATCATGTCTGGACGTGGTAAAGGAGGAAAAGGTCTTGGAAAAGGAGGCGCTAAGCGTCACCGAAAAGTTCTACGTGATAACATCCAGGGTATCACCAAGCCAGCGATCCGTCGTCTTGCACGCAGAGGTGGAGTAAAGAGAATCTCTGGACTTATCTACGAAGAAACTCGTGGTGTCCTGAAGGTTTTCTTGGAAAACGTCATCCGTGATGCCGTCACCTACACAGAGCACGCTAAGAGGAAGACAGTCACTGCTATGGATGTAGTATATGCTCTAAAGAGACAGGGCAGGACATTGTACGGATTTGGAGGTTAAACACACACGTGCGTTTAAATAACAACGGCCCTTTTTAGGGCCACACAATAATCTCGAAAGAAATACCTTGCAATATTGTCATAAAAACAAATGACTTATAGTATAAGGCCATAGTGTTCCCATAATACCGTTAAATATGCAACTCTATGTTAAAATACGCACAGTCTTGTAAGTTTTAAAAACGTATACAGTTTTACTGAGAAGAATTATTGCTTAAAATGATTATTACTAATGTTAGAATGTCAACTGTAATACATGAAATGTTATATATTGCTGTATAGATGCGTTTCCGTCCCAAAAAGTGTAAATACATTATTTAGTGTCACGGAACGAAAACAAGAATTTTGGGTATGAGATATTGGAAATTAAAGCTAGGATCGCCGTGTGATTTCTTTCATTTTACAGATAAAGTGTCTGACATTGTAAAAAATGTTAGGAACCTAGAAGGGAATAGATGTGTAAAGATTTTTTAAATTCAAAATCACACGGTTTATTTGCAAAATATTCGTACATTGTGCGCGCACCTGTTATTCATTGACCAATCAGAAGTGAGAATATTATAAAATGTTGTAAGTAGGTCAATCCGTTTGCTCTACCATAAATACGAAGGAAAGGACGCTGCAAACTTCATTCACTATTCATTTACTGAATAATCATGCCAGCTAAAGGTGTTGCAAGCAAAGGCTCAAAGAAGGCCGCCACTAAGGCAAAGGCCGCAAGAGGTAACGACAAGAAAAGGAGGAGGAAGAGGAGGGAATCCTACTCTATCTACATCTACAAAGTGCTGAGACAAGTGCACCCAGACACTGGTGTTTCAAGCAAAGCTATGTCTATCATGAACAGCTTTGTCAACGACATCTTCGAAAGGATAGCTGCTGAAGCATCCAGACTGGCTCACTACAACAAGAGATCCACCATCACAAGCAGAGAGATCCAGACAGCTGTCCGTCTCCTTCTGCCCGGTGAACTCGCAAAGCACGCCGTCAGTGAAGGCACCAAGGCCGTCACCAAGTACACCAGCAGCAAGTAAACTCTTACTCCTGCACATACACAAACGGCCCTTTTTAGGGCCACTCAATTTATTTCGAAAAGATCCTCTCATATTGTCATATTTCAATGTGTTCTGGTCATTTACCTTACATATATACAGTCAGAAAAACTCCTTTTAAAAATATTGTATAAAAGTCGTATATATCTTTTATTATTGATAGTGCATGTATATAAAATATGTAGTAAGTATGAATGAATGTGTAGAAAGTGAGTAAAATGTGCAGTTACCGCTTTGAAAGTCATGTTGTGGTTGTTTTTCTTTGAAGGATTAAATGCTTTCTGCTTTTAAATAATCAGAGGCCACTGAAATGGTGCTGGCAGTGATATAATGTGGACAATATTGTTTTATATGTTGAAATTATGCAGAAAATAAAATAAGAAAAACGCAGTCCAGCCGAAGTACGGCAATAGCAAGCGATCGCTGATTGGCTAAAGCTGTTTGTCTTCTATGTCGTGATTGGCTGAAAATTGTGGTGAAATTGTTAGTAGTGTAAAGTAGGTCAATCCGTTTTGTTTGAGTATATGTGTTGGGCGTGTGTTGTTTGAGGGCATTTACATTCTTTTTGTGTGAGCAGAAGAAAGTCAATACTGTAACTATGTCTGGACGTGGAAAGGGAGGAAAGACAAAGGGCAAGGCAAAGAGCCGTTCATCAAGGGCTGGACTTCAGTTCCCAGTGGGCAGAATACACCGTCTGCTTCGCAAGGGAAACTATGCGGAGAGAGTAGGAGCCGGAGCACCAGTGTACCTGGCAGCCGTTTTGGAGTACTTGGCGGCTGAAGTTCTTGAGTTGGCAGGCAACGCTGCAAGAGACAACAAGAAGACGAGAATCATTCCCCGTCACCTTCAGCTGGCCATCCGCAATGACGAGGAGTTGAACAAACTGTTGTCTGGTGTAACGATCGCCCAGGGTGGTGTTTTGCCAAACATCCAGGCCGTGCTTTTGCCAAAGAAGAGCAAAGCTACCGGAAGCAAATAAATGTGTTGTTGAAAGAGACAATATTAAAACGGCCCTTTTTAGGGCCACTCAAATAATTTCGAAAGAATTATCCTTTTTCAGTGATTGTCAGTGTTGATTGTTGTCATTAATATGAATGTGAATGTGAATGTGAATGTGGATGTGAATGTGAATTCACTTATGAAATCACTTACTTAAAGCAAGGTCCCTTTAGTATAAATTTATAGAAATGGCTTGACATGTAGACCTACCTATATATTCCTATATGTTCCTGATATTGATATTGATATTGATATTGATATTGATATTGATATTGATATTGATATTGATATTGATATATGATTGACCGAACGAGACAGAAGACTAGCTGTTGATATTGTTTTGCTTTGCTGCTGAACGTTATAAAGTGCATGTTGTATATGTATGAATGAATGAATGAATGAATGAATGAATGAATGAATGAATGAATGAATGAATGAATGAATGAATGAATGAATGAATGAATGAATGAATGAATGAATGAATGAATGAATGAATGAATGAATGAATGAATGAATGAATGAATAATACATACATACATACATACATACATACATACATACATACATACATACATACATACATACACAGAAGAAATGTTATGATACACATATACAGTTGATGTGATGTGGTGTAATGAGATGTAGGATGTGTGTTTGAAATGACTTGGATGACAGACAGGAACAGGAGTACAGTGTGTTTTCCATGCATGATGTTTTGACATATTATTTCTTAGCAAGAAGTGGGTCTGAATATATCTTGTTTTTGTTCACAGGTAGTGACCCTATGGAAGTTAAATTTGACTGAGTTACAACTACACATCCATGTTCATCGTAGAAAATGGACAGTAAATGTACACCAAGCAGTAAATAAACTGCCAAATTTACCAGCTCGTGGCACTAAGATGCTCTATATCTTGAATGTGGTGACATGTATTATGAAAATATTATTGCATTCACATGGTGAAATGTGTAAGCTTTATTTCGATATCAAATACATGGGTATATTTTATGAGAAGTGCTTGTAAATGTGTAATTTATCACCTACAGGAAAACACAAAGCTGCCAGTACTGATCGCGCACCTGATGTATCTCCATCCGGTTCGTGCGCATGTTTCAGCATTGACCTACTTAGCATATATTGTCTTGTTTCGCCTCTGTTGGATCATTCTACACTAGAATTTTGTGAAAATGACTGATACTGCGCCAGCAACCGTTCCAAAGGCAAAGAAGGCTGCCAAGCCTAAGAAGCCAGCAACTCATCCAAAGTACAGCGAGATGATTGCTCAGGCTGTGCAGAGTCTCAAGGAAAGGAGTGGATCCTCGAGACAAGCCATCCTGAAGTACATTCTCGCCAACTACAAAGTAGGGGGAAAACAGCACAGCCATCAATGCCCGTGTTAAGGTAGCCCTGAAGAGTGGAGTAAAGAGTGGAGCCTTGAAACAGGCAAAGGGAACCGGTGCCTCCGGGTCTTTCAGGATGGGCGAAGCTGCCAAGAAGAAGCCAGCAAAGAAGGCCACCAAGCCAAAGGCTGCCAAGCCAAAGAAGACAAAGACACCTAAGAAGAAGGCTGCTGCGAAGAAGCCTGCTGCAAAGAAAGCTGCGGACAAGCCGAAGAAAGTCAAGCCTGCAAAGAAGCCTGCCGCCAAAAAGACTAAGACACCGAAGAAGGCAGCAGCCAAACCCAAAAAAGCTGCGAAATCACCAAAGAAGACCAAGACTGCAAAGCCAAAGGCCGCCAAGAAGACACCCAAGAAGGCTGCTGCAAAGAAATAAGCTGGTTGAGGTTCCCCCTCGTCAGTACAAACAAAGGTCCTTTTCAGGACCATTCACATGGTTCCGAAAGAGTAGCTGTTTTCAGTGTTGTCAATTTGTAATAAGTTAGTGAATCACTCAGTGATTTTAAATCACTTAGTGAATAAATAAGAAACTACATTTTTTTTTTCACATTTATTAACATATCACATTTATTAACATAGAAGGCAATTACATATAAACAATAGACACTAAACAATAATAAACAATACACAATACATAATAAGGAATAAACAATAAACAATAAACAATACACAATACACAACACCCAATAAACAGTAAACAAGAAACAATAAACAGTAACCAATATACAGTAAATAAACAATACAACCAATATACAGTAAACAAACAATACACAGTGCATCATGCATCGTTTACAAATGCCATACTATTATTATTATTATTATTACATACCAATAGGAATACTAAATAGGAAATAAGCTGTTATCAGACTTTAAATTAAAGAAAGAAGTATATTTATTTGTAATGAAATAGTACAGTCTGTGGCTTGTTTACATTCTTCAACCGAACACCCGTGGCAAAGGTTGATTTTCATTGGTCCATAGCATTTGTCTGCTTTGTCGTCATTGGTTGAATTACTATCCGTTTTTTGGCTCAAGCTCGAGCATTTTTACGCCAGCCAATGGGAAAAAAGACAGTTTGCTTCAATGGTATTTAGGTCGTCAAGTCAGTCGGTGTTTTCATTCATTGTATCTTCTCAAGATGGCAAGAACAAAGCAGACAGCTAGAAAATCAACTGGAGGAAAGGCTCCACGTAAGCAACTGGCAACCAAGGCCGCTCGTAAGAGTGCCCCAGCCACCGGAGGTGTGAAGAAACCCCACAGGTACAGGCCCGGAACTGTTGCTCTCCGTGAAATCAGACGTTACCAGAAGAGCACAGAACTTCTCATCAGGAAACTGCCATTCCAGCGTCTCGTACGTGAAATTGCACAGGACTTCAAGACTGATCTCCGATTCCAGAGTTCCGCTGTATTGGCTCTGCAAGAAGCTAGCGAGGCTTACTTGGTCGGTCTCTTTGAGGATACCAACTTGTGCGCTATCCACGCCAAACGTGTTACCATTATGCCAAAGGACATCCAATTGGCTCGCCGCATTCGCGGAGAACGTGCTTAAGTGACTTAGTTGCTGACACATCAACAAACGGCCCTTTTTAGGGCCACACAATTCTTTAGAGAGAATAATTTTTTCAGTTGTCTAGTCTACCCTTATAAATCAGTTATACCTGCTATACTACTCTACCCTTATAAATCAGTTATATCTGCTATAGTACAGCCCGACAACAGAACCCGTTTAGGCCAAGGCCCAAATAAAACCTTTACATGTGTAGCGCAATTCCGGTACTGTATTTATAGACATAATATAAGATTATGAATATTAATATCAATCCTGTGTGTATAAGTTGTTTGAAAGTGGAAGTGTGTATTGTGTTCTGCTCCTAAAAAAGTCCTGATTTCTGTGCTTATACTGCCCAAATCACGAGTTCTGAAAGTTTTTAGGTTATTCGACCTGTATCAGTTGTGGTCAAGTTTACATATAATTAATTATAACATTATTATATGGTATAGGTATATTGTTATATTTCTGCGTAATCAAATGTAATCAGGATAGAATGCATAAGAATCTAAGTTAATACGCCCAAACATGTCACCAGTTTGCTGGTATGAAATTTGAGAAAACCACTACTGGATGTTCGCGCACCTGTTGTATTTCCATCCGGTTCGCGCGCAGCGTTACTCTGAATTAGGTCAGTGGAACATAACTTTGTATAAAATGAATGTGCTGTAGGCCGATTTTGTCATATTCAGTCACAACTGTCTATTGAAATCATGTCTGGACGTGGTAAAGGAGGAAAAGGTCTTGGAAAAGGAGGCGCTAAGCGTCACCGAAAAGTTCTACGTGATAACATCCAGGGTATCACCAAGCCAGCGATCCGTCGTCTTGCACGCAGAGGTGGAGTAAAGAGAATCTCTGGACTTATCTACGAAGAAACTCGTGGTGTCCTGAAGGTTTTCTTGGAAAACGTCATCCGTGATGCCGTCACCTACACAGAGCACGCTAAGAGGAAGACAGTCACTGCTATGGATGTAGTATATGCTCTAAAGAGACAGGGCAGGACATTGTACGGATTTGGAGGTTAAACACACACGTGCGTTTAAATAACAACGGCCCTTTTTAGGGCCACACAATAATCTCGAAAGAAATACCTTGCAATATTGTCATAAAAACAAATGACTTATAGTATAAGGCCATAGTGTTCCCATAATACCGTTAAATATGCAACTCTATGTTAAAATACGCACAGTCTTGTAAGTTTTAAAAACGTATACAGTTTTACTGAGAAGAATTATTGCTTAAAATGATTATTACTAATGTTAGAATGTCAACTGTAATACATGAAATGTTATATATTGCTGTATAGATGCGTTTCCGTCCCAAAAAGTGTAAATACATTATTTAGTGTCACGGAACGAAAACAAGAATTTTGGGTATGAGATATTGGAAATTAAAGCTAGGATCGCCGTGTGATTTCTTTCATTTTACAGATAAAGTGTCTGACATTGTAAAAAATGTTAGGAACCTAGAAGGGAATAGATGTGTAAAGATTTTTTAAATTCAAAATCACACGGTTTATTTGCAAAATATTCGTACATTGTGCGCGCACCTGTTATTCATTGACCAATCAGAAGTGAGAATATTATAAAATGTTGTAAGTAGGTCAATCCGTTTGCTCTACCATAAATACGAAGGAAAGGACGCTGCAAACTTCATTCACTATTCATTTACTGAATAATCATGCCAGCTAAAGGTGTTGCAAGCAAAGGCTCAAAGAAGGCCGCCACTAAGGCAAAGGCCGCAAGAGGTAACGACAAGAAAAGGAGGAGGAAGAGGAGGGAATCCTACTCTATCTACATCTACAAAGTGCTGAGACAAGTGCACCCAGACACTGGTGTTTCAAGCAAAGCTATGTCTATCATGAACAGCTTTGTCAACGACATCTTCGAAAGGATAGCTGCTGAAGCATCCAGACTGGCTCACTACAACAAGAGATCCACCATCACAAGCAGAGAGATCCAGACAGCTGTCCGTCTCCTTCTGCCCGGTGAACTCGCAAAGCACGCCGTCAGTGAAGGCACCAAGGCCGTCACCAAGTACACCAGCAGCAAGTAAACTCTTACTCCTGCACATACACAAACGGCCCTTTTTAGGGCCACTCAATTTATTTCGAAAAGATCCTCTCATATTGTCATATTTCAATGTGTTCTGGTCATTTACCTTACATATATACAGTCAGAAAAACTCCTTTTAAAAATATTGTATAAAAGTCGTATATATCTTTTATTATTGATAGTGCATGTATATAAAATATGTAGTAAGTGGAATGAATGTGTAGAAAGTGAGTAAAATGTGCAGTTACCGCTTTGAAAGTCATGTTGTGGTTGTTTTTCTTTGAAGGATTAAATGCTTTCTGCTTTTAAATAATCAGAGGCCACTGAAATGGTGCTGGCAGTGATATAATGTGGACAATATTGTTTTATATGTTGAAATTATGCAGAAAATAAAATAAGAAAAACGCAGTCCAGCCGAAGTACGGCAATAGCAAGCGATCGCTGATTGGCTAAAGCTGTTTGTCTTCTATGTCGTGATTGGCTGAAAATTGTGGTGAAATTGTTAGTAGTGTAAAGTAGGTCAATCCGTTTTGTTTGAGTATATGTGTTGGGCGTGTGTTGTTTGAGGGCATTTACATTCTTTTTGTGTGAGCAGAAGAAAGTCAATACTGTAACTATGTCTGGACGTGGAAAGGGAGGAAAGACAAAGGGCAAGGCAAAGAGCCGTTCATCAAGGGCTGGACTTCAGTTCCCAGTGGGCAGAATACACCGTCTGCTTCGCAAGGGAAACTATGCGGAGAGAGTAGGAGCCGGAGCACCAGTGTACCTGGCAGCCGTTTTGGAGTACTTGGCGGCTGAAGTTCTTGAGTTGGCAGGCAACGCTGCAAGAGACAACAAGAAGACGAGAATCATTCCCCGTCACCTTCAGCTGGCCATCCGCAATGACGAGGAGTTGAACAAACTGTTGTCTGGTGTAACGATCGCCCAGGGTGGTGTTTTGCCAAACATCCAGGCCGTGCTTTTGCCAAAGAAGAGCAAAGCTACCGGAAGCAAATAAATGTGTTGTTGAAAGAGACAATATTAAAACGGCCCTTTTTAGGGCCACTCAAATAATTTCGAAAGAATTATCCTTTTTCAGTGATTGTCAGTGTTGATTGTTGTCATTAATATGAATGTGAATGTGAATGTGAATGTGGTGTGAATGTGAATTCACTTATGAAATCACTTACTTAAAGCAAGGTCCCTTTAGTATAAATTTATAGAAATGGCTTGACATGTAGACCTACCTATATATTCCTATATGTTCCTGATATTGATATTGATATTGATATTGATATTGATATTGATATTGATATTGATATTGATATTGATATATGATTGACCGAACGAGACAGAAGACTAGCTGTTGATATTGTTTTGCTTTGCTGCTGAACGTTATAAAGTGCATGTTGTATATGTTATATGAATGAATGAATGAATGAATGAATGAATGAATGAATGAATGAATGAATGAATAATGAATGAATGAATGAATGAATGAATGAATGAATGAATGAATGAATGAATGAATGAATGAATGAATGAATGAATGAATGAATGAATGAATAAATAAATACATACATACATACATACATACATACATACATACATACATACATACATACAGAAACAGAAATGTTATGATACACATATACAGTTGATGTGATGTGGTGTAATGAGATGTAGGATGTGTGTTTGAAATGACTTGAATGACAGACAGGAACAGGAGTACAGTGTGTTTTCCATGCATGATGTTTTGACATATTATTTCTTAGCAAGAAGTGGGTCTGAATATATCTTGTTTAACAAACACGTTTAAGGTATAGTGAAAATAAAGTGAAAATTGTAATGTTTTGTCACATTTGAGCTATCTATGTTAAGAGACTATTCCGATTTTCTGTTTTACTCCATCAGGAATTAAAGCATTAGTATTAGGTTAATATTTCGTAATATAATGTAAGCAGTTGAAGCAATTTTAAATATAACATTTCTTTTTTTAAGAATAATGTACTCTCCATCTCATTACGGAAAGCAGTAGATAGAAGCTGTGTTTGAACACATAAACATAACAAATCAAAGTTAAATTAAGAAAATAAATACATACATAAATTGAAATAACACTTTATCCATTTCATAAATATTCTTTCTTTCTATCTTTAGGTGATAAGTTTGACCTGTTGTAAGCTGTTTGTAAATAAAATTCTAATAAATCGTAAAAACCAGGAACTTGATTTACAAGTCTAAAAACGTACCAATCTGTAGTTGCACTGGTTCGCATTCCTCTATATAGCCATCTTGATAATGTAGATACTGTATATCTATGAAATGGTAAATTCACAACGTTTCAATTGCAGAGGCAACACTGTGTGACAGTATGAGCTGTATCCATATGCTAATCTCATCGTGAGCATATGGTTCGATCGACTGGGATGGTCAATCTCCATTAGTACCAGATTCTGGCGCTACTTAACTCATAAAAAAGACATTCAAAACCAGCTGTGTGTTGTACGTATGATGGCTGATAGTATCAGTCCATTGATTACTTTGAAGCTAATGCTTTGAGTATAAAAGGTACTAGTATTGGTTTCGTTGGGGTTGTAAGGCATTAAAGTTCAAGCTGTCTTAATTTTTCTAATGATACTAATGGAAGCTAATGGATGTCTGATTGTTTTCTTTCTGAATTTGTACTGATGTGTAAGATAAGTGCTAATCTAAATGGTTCCTGCATCATGAGGCTTTATTTTAATATGGAAACCATCAGGTTTATTGTATTTTAAATCATTAAAATCATAAGTTATCATGTATAACTATTTGAGAAGTTCTATCTAAAACATTTACAATCTCTTTAAAGTCACATGAACATTTTGGATATAAAAGTATCTAAGATGTATTACCGGCGAGAATAGCATTTCTAATGCTGTTTGTTAATCGTAAGTCGATATTATGAATATATACTAGTACGATACTCACTTTCCATTAACCAATTGCCGGGGAAATAGAAATACGTACGGAAGACTGCATACGTAAGTCCTGTTTCAGAGAAAATAGATTGCAGTTCTTGCAGTATATCAATTAATTTCAGTATTTTATATATAACTAAATTTAAACTGATAATAGGAAAATCGAAACGTCAGACAAACATCCGTCTAATTATGGAAGGTTTTGAAATGAATTAGGGGCGTTAATCAAGTTATTTCGTATATATTTAAAATTTAACGTTTTCCATACATTGTTTATTTTGGGAAATCTGAGAACAGGTAAACTTGGTTTCTTTTACATCTGTACAAATAAGCATTCAGTTTATTACCAACATTTGTATTCAAACAACAAATATACGGATTTACTTAACTTGCAAAATTAACAACAAATACAACGTTTTACTAAGAATGCGCTGCAAACACGAAAGTAATATCCAGATGTACACTTGTTACTTTCACTTTTGTCAAATCAATGTGATACTAACAGAATATCATTCCATGACATACAGGCTATATTCCGTAAATATGTTAAAGTGTCTATAATGTAGCTACATCGGGAATGGTTTTGAAAAGTAGAACAATGACTGTAGTTAGTTATTACCTTTTAAACTGTTTTTATGCTGATATGACGGCCTTAAATAGTTATATTTCATTCATCAGCCTTTTCTATTTTTATTAAAAAATGGAATTATCGTATGATGCACATTTTGTTTTAACGCAGACGTGTTGCATTGTGCTTTATGAACTCCATGTGTGAACTTATTAGAAATAACCTAACTCGAAGCAGTCCTTTACAGTCTAGTTACTAAAGGTAACCCTTACAGTAAAAGAGATTTGGATACCTAAAATATTTCGTCCTAATGAAGATGACTTGCATGGAGTAGCAATAATGCTGATAAATCGCAAATGCCATCATGGCCTTAGCGATAGAAAGTGCAAATATTTTTTTTCAGACTGCCCATCTGGCTTATACACAACTGCAATTTTGTGCGATTTACACAACAATCTGGATTTGTTAAGCCATTCATTTGTATAAATCAACGTGCAGTTTTGTCAACAGACAGTATGTTTGTGACATGTATACAGAAAACATACTGTAAGCAAATGGCCACATTTCTCAGAAACTTAACAAAAGCCTAATGTATTTATGGTGCTTACGTTGAAATAAAACATATACACATATTATAAACATATTTATATGTCATTTAAAAAAGCACCATATTGATAAGTCATTTCAGTATTGTTAGAGGTAATTTGTTTTATTGAATTCCGGAAAATGTATGACTCCATCCAAACTTTGCGTCTACTTTAAAAAAACTACTTGATGAGCTCCAAAGTGCGCGTTATACGCTCATAAAAATGCTTACATTAAAATTTTGTAAAATTTCATTTTAATAAAACAATGCAATAATAATATTGTTTCTCATGTTTTATATTTTAAATGTCTTTGCTGAATGAATTTGCTCGTAGAATGTACTTACCGATTCCTCCACCTTTTTCTTCCGACTTCAACGATGTTCAAGTCAATCCAGCTTGAATAACATATCAAGTGTAGAGTGTTGCCTCCTTGCTTCTTCATAGACAAGAACATGATCGTGATTGGTGGGAAACTTTCCGATCTGGGATTGGTTCGTTTCCTCGGATGTTCATTTTGTTAGTAACACAATATGTTACGCATATTTGTTTCTATAGTATCTATAATGTCGATCTCGTCTTAGAATGTAAAATGGCAGCTGTGTTTGATATTAAGATAAACAAGCGTTTTCTTCAAGACATTTTTTCATACCTTGTCCTTCGGGTACTAGTATTCTCATTCCTCCCTCTGTATTTATTTTGTGGTCAGTATGTATCAAGGTACTTTTGATATGTCTAATGTAATTGAAAATGATTTAACTTTCTTCCTCAGTTTCAAAGACGAGTCAAGATGCATGCTGTTAACAGATAAGTGGTTGCCTTAACTGTTAAGAAGATACAAATGGATATTGTAATATTACATACGAACTATTAACAGAATGAAAAATAAATATTTAATATGTCAGTTCATCTTTGAAACTGGTTTAACATGGAATGAAATGTTAATGATGCTCTGAGTCTGTTATAATGTTTTGAAATGTAGCATGTACCGATAAAACAGCATTAAATACAGCATTCGCCCACTAACAACTACACCCACTGACTGTTTTATGAAGGAGCTTATATAGTTCTACATGCTATTGCTTGATGTACCCAGTCTTGTTATGTTGTTCAATCTATATTTTACTATATTTTAAGTACAGTGCTAATCTAACGTTGGACATGCCAAATTATGTATGAAGTATTTAAGTTATTTATATCTAAATCAGGATTAAATATTTGTAACCGTGCATAAATCATATTGCGTCTGTCAAATTTCGAAAGACATCTCTGTGAAGAGTTGTTACACTTTTATAAAACATGTCTGATTGTACAAAATAAAATGTGCTACGCATAACCTAAGTACAACATAAAATAAGTATCTATCAAACATAGGGGTTGGTTTTTGTTTCATTATAAATATCATAAACAATCATATTACACTTGAGGACTGCATATAATTAAAATTTCCATATTTGTTAAACTTTTAAATAACAAAACTAAAATTTTGAAATTATGACAAACTAAGCTCTCGTCTTCGCCTGGAACTGAAGTCTTAAATTGAACGACTGTTGGTTGAAAGAGAACTCTGGGTGATTTATAAAAGGATGAATTAAGATAAAACCGGAACAATTAACATCATCACAAATGTGAAACATAAGTAGACATCAAGACTAAAACACCCTCAAGCTACCCTTACTGTCATCAGATAGTACGTGACACGTTGCATTAAATGGAGTTTGCTTCTAGAATAAAGCCAGAAACTTACAAACATGTGACAACTTTAATTACTATCTTCCGAATCATGAAATGACTGGGTTTATAAATCATTTTAATCATAACGCACGGCTGATTCACTTACTATAGCAAGTGTCATACATATGTGTTTCCCTTTCAGAGATAGTGTCCTTGACTGCCGGCCGAAAACTTTACTTTATACACTTAGTTCATGCTGTTGGAGAAGGTAACTTTGTGATTGTGTTTATAATGTTCATATCAATATTTTTGCTACGTTTATGTTTTGAATACTTCTAATACTTGAAATTGCATATGTATCCTACACTAGTTCCAACTACATCTAAGATTAACATCCATTGGCACGAACGGTCACGAATTGTAGAATTTGGAAGGTAATCGAGGAGTAGATAGTCATTGCGATAGCACCTAACAAACGGTAGAACATCATTTGCCAAAACCCTTAAAGATCGATATTTTTTAATTGTAATTAGAAAATACGTAAACATATAAATGTTTGGAAAGGTATTTTTAATATCTAAACAAATCAAACAAAACGAATGATGTTGTTCATGACTAATAAAATAAATATGTCAATAAATGATATAAAATTTCTTTCCTGTCTTTACTTTTTTAACAAAGCGCACATCAAAAAGTAACCCGCTATACCAAAAGATATCTTTGCATTATGTTCATTGTTCGCTGCTGTGATTGATTTTGAAAAAAAAAACTTTTATGACCATTCTTGTATGATTATTTTAGTTCGATTTTTTTGCAGCTTACTATATCTCAAAGAAAAAAGTGCAGCCACGAATTATCTTTATTAACTGAAGACAAATTGTTTCCTTTATAAATCCTTTTGCTGCAATTTAATTTAAATTGATAGGAAATAAACAGTGACAGTTGGTTTGTATATACTCTCGGATAATTGTTCATTAGAATTAGTCGAGTAGTTGC